>JADLZN010007080.1:0-107500 GCA_018155175.1 Sinocyclocheilus anophthalmus
CTGATCTTAAATTATATACAGAAAGTGATCAAAGAATGCTCCCTTTAGAATCAGGGTATAAAATGTCCTTTCATTTCTAAATTCTGACCATTTTTGATGTAAAAAAAAAAAAAATCATACTAACATTATAAATGCCCCTCAGGAAACATGATCAAATAATAAAAAAATGCAGTTCATGACCCCTTTAATGCTTTATCATTTTTTTGTATTGTGTAATATATTTTGGAGCCTGTAGCCAATCACAGATGAGGAACCGTAGCAGCTACCTGAGTTCCAGTGCAGGGAATGAATCTGATCTTTAATGTCTTCGCCTGTCACTTTGAACTGCTGTTCTGGCTTCTCAGATGTCTCACTTCAACAATGGCATCTTTAACCCCACGGGACATTCTGGATAATTGGCCGTTTAAAAGGACAACAGAGCTGTCAATCACACACCACTCACCCAAGCACTTGTAGGGGACCACGATGTGAGCGTGGCCCTGGCACTGTTTCTTGTCCTTCTTGCACCAGTTCTCGATCTTGACTGGCTGGTTGGCTTCCACCACATTTGCGATTTGCAGCTCAGGATACATCTAAAAAGGAAGAGAGCGGAGAGATGGGGTCTGTACAGTAAGCTGTGATCCATTGCTTCACAATCTCCAGACGCCATCTGCTCACGTATTGGAACTAACACAAGATTTACTCTCTCCTGAAATACATTAAAAGAACATCAATGAAAAGCAATCTCAAAATGTACAGGGACGGTAGTGCTGTTTTCGCAGTCAGCCATATGACAGACGAGAGCAATATTTGACATTTTTAACCAAATAGTGTTTTTTTAATATAGTTCTGGGAAAGGACCTTTTAGAGTACAGCGTGTTGGGAGGCTTATTGCTTTTATAAATCAGCAGTAGCAGCAATATTACAGAAGACACCAATGTCTCAAAGTAGTATATAAAGAGAGTTAAACAATAATGGAATAAGTTCATTATAAACAAAAATGTTTTTGGTAGATACTAAGTTTACTGCTCAACAGCTGCATTTATTTGATCAAAAAAATACAGAAAAAAAAAAACAGTTACATTTGAATGTATTACAATTTAAACAACGGTTTTCATATTTTTATATACAGTATTTAAAAATGTAAATATATTCCGGTGATGCAAAAGCTGCTTTGCTGCATGTTACTCAAGTCTTCATGTCATGACCCTTCAGAAATCATCCTAATATGCTAATTAGCTGCTCATTAACATTTCTTATCATTATCAATATTGAAAACAGTTTTTGCTACTTAATTTTGTGGAAATCTGAGAATTATTTGTTTTTTTTTTTTTTTTGGTGAATAGAAAGTTCAAAATAACTGCATTTATTTGAAATAGAAATCCTTTTGTAACATTATAAATGCTCATAAACTCTGAACATAAACTCATAAACTGAATAAAAAATGTGAATTCTTCACTAAGTCTTAGGCCCAAACTTTTGAAAAGTAGTGTAATTTTTAACATTTATAATAATGTAATAAATATTAAAAAGTAAGTTTAGTTTTAAGTCAGTGTGAAACCCAACAACCCAATCTATGCATTTCCAAGTGAAGCAGGATTTAAGGGAGGATGTCATTAATCAGCAATTGATTATATTGTGAAAAGTAGATGCCCAAGCAGATGGCTCATTGCTCACTCGCTGCAAGAATTGAACAAGAAATGAATTTTAATGGAGATTTATGTTGTGCAATATTGTTTTACCTCTTGACAGAATTGCAGCACTCCTTCTTTGGTCCCGACGCAGGTTTTGGATCCAGAAGGGTCCGGCTCCCAGCGGCCAGTCTGGATATTAATGTGCATGTTGAGCTTGCCGCAAAACATGGCAACCTGCGGCTCTGCAACGGCAAATCTGGTACCTGCATTAGCTGCCAGCGCCTGGGGAGCAGAAAGGAATAAAAGTGAGAGAATTATTTAAGGGAGGAAGTTAACGGACACTCTTATTATAGTTCAATAAAAGTCAAGCAGGATCAGACCTACACATCACACTGGAGTTCTTTTATAATGACTGATTTCAACCAAGGACAAATAAAAGCCTATTAAACCAATACTTTAATACAATACAAATATGACATTCTCATATTTGAAAGTATTTTTTTAAATGTATTCCTGTGATGCAAAGCTGAGTTTTCAGCATCATTACTCCAGTCTTCAGTGTCACGTGATAAGAGATGCACATATTATAAAATATAACATTAAAAAGTTTATAAACCACAAATTTTTCTACAGAAACACTGTCCAACAGCAACACCGGCAGGTAAAGTTACAGAGGGAGTCCACGTTTCTCTTGCCTCCCCTGAGCCCACTGAGTTTTAACAGACCCCCTAAAGCATGCGGTGAGTTTGATGGAGGGTAATTGATAATGAATGGGGGAAAATCACGTGAGAGGAGGCAATGCCTCCATCACGGTATGATTGGATATGACTGGTTATGTTCGGCTGTGATTAGTTCATGCGATAAATCCCGCTTCTTATGTTTGTGTGCTTTCCGCAATCGCGAATCAATCTGAAAGAACAATATAATGGCGTTAATGGGAAGACCAATTAAAAAAGACTTGACATACCCTGAAAAGAGTTTTTAGTGAGTAATCAGCTTGGTAAAAAATTTAAGTACAATTTTAAGCAAGCTAAGTGTCTGTGACCAATATTTACTGAGCTTTGATGACTGATGAACCGAATAATTCAAAAATAGTTAAAAGTTAACTATTAAAAAGAATAGCTGAAAATAAGTTCACAAATAAAATATTTTGTTTAAATTGTTACTGCCTTGAGTTATTATTTTGGTATAAATGTAAAATGCTTAAAAACACTTGATGGGGGGGAGAAATTTTTAATACTTGGCTTTAATAAAACAGGAATATTGAGTACAGGATTATGTAATGGGATTACATTGGTAATGGTTTTTTTTTTTTCTTTTTGCTAGTGTAAGTAAATGTTGCGATATGGCCTTAAAACAAACCGGCATGGATTTAATGCAATCTATAAAAAACAAGACCCCCCATCTGTCCATTCTCATAAAGAAAGATGTAATCTGGAGTGAGCAGAATAAACATAATGAGAAAATCCAAAGCAGATATTCTCTCTAATGACATATTCCTTGTGCTCTAGGGACACTGCTCGCCCTATCAAACGGATTTTAATTTGGTTTGTTTGCCTATACATGATTGATCGCACTGAGCGTCTGTCAGTCCCATCCATGTGTGTTCCCAGCATATGGTCATGCCTCCGAACTCACACGGTGACCTTCCCGATGACTCTCTGAATCGCTTAAAACACTCCAGGGACAAAACTAAAATGCCCGACTGCCTCTAAAGGCATCATTTCCTGATGATGGCTGAGGTTGATGATACCTGCTTCACTGCACAACTCATAGCAGTGACAGAGCTGCTTCACATTTACTGGCCAGAGCGCAGGTAACAGCACAAGCTTCTGAACGGCTGGGATTTTTACTTGGTATCTAGGTTGCTTCTGCAGTGGTAAACAAGTTTCTACATCATGTTTGCCATTAAAGGTCAGAGAAGGTGGGAAAATACAAAGACATTTGCTTTTCAAATGACTAAGCCCAAAAACTGGTTTTACTAGCTCAAACAAAATCCCCCACCGCTGTGAAACGAGTGAAGTTTCCCTCCACTAATCCCTTTTCGTACTTCCTGTAGATAGCACACTCTAGTTTACATTACCATGTTCTTCCTCTTTTCCTGAAACAGGAAGCAGCTTCGCCCAGCCTGTCATTAAAGCTCTACACAAACATTTCTCGACTGTGATGAAAGTTAAGATTTATTCCAAGTAACTGTAAGATTACACTCCTAAAATGCGAACAAACTGGTTTAAATCACAGGGCAATTACAGTTATACTCAAACCATGTGTTCTCTGCAGTCTGAAGTCAGAGAGAGCCTGAAGAGGTGTGGAAGGTCGGGTCACGGCCCAGACATGTAGAGCTTTGAGTAGCATGTCTCAACACAGCAATCAACTCAAACACACACACCACACACACACACACACACATACCATATTAGTGTGTGTGGATATGCTGAAGTTGTTGCAATTTTATAAAAAAAGCTCTATAATCCTCACCAAAGACCAGCAGTTATATGTGATAAAAATTAGTATAACAGGAATAATGTGAAAGATTATTATTTTATTATTTTATCTATAGGACACTATGCTGATTTGGGCTCAAGAAACATTTCTATTACAAATGTTGAAATATTTAGGTGGAAAAGTATATAGTATTGTGTGAGTTAATGTTTATTTTTAAGAACAGCATTTTTTCCCAATAGAAATCTTTATATAAACATTATAAATTCTTTACTGGCACCCTTTTGATCAATGTTATGCATTTTTGCGGAAATGAAAAGTCATTAAAAAAAATATATATATCTTGTTGACCCCAAACTTTTGAACAATAGTGTCATTTATAATATAATAAATATTCTCATCAATAAATATGCTCTTGTAAAAACAAGAATGTGTTAAAAACAGTTGTGCTGCTTATTACCGATACACTCATTTCAGGATTTTTGATGAATGGAAAATTTATTTGACAAAAAATATATACTTTTATATAGAAATCTATAAAATGTCTTTTTAGTTTAATACAATGCATCTTTGTTGAAAAAAATATTTAAAAAATAAGTCGTGGCCTAATGGTTAGAGTGTTGGACTCGGAACCCAAAGGTTTATCTCTTCCTAGACTTGCCTTTCTTGCCTAATTTGTCTTAAATTCACCTGAGTTTGAGTCTCAGGTCTGGCAGAAATTGTAGGTGGGGGGAGTGAAATGTACAGCGCTCTCTCCCACCTTCAATACCACGACTGAGGTGCCCTTGAGCAAGGCACCGAACCCCCAACCGCCGCAGCATAAATGGCTGCCCACTGCTCCGGGTGTGTGTTCACGGTGTGTGTGTGTTCACTGCTGTGTGTGTGCACTTAGGATGGGATAAATGCAGAGCACTAATTCTAGTATGGGTCACCATACTTGGCCAAACGTCACTTCACTTTCAAAATGGCCTGATGATGTGCATGTATGAGAAGAATAACAACACCCACACTTAAAAACTATAAACTAGAATAAGTAAATTTAAAAATGCAAATGAAATAAAACTTTGTGACTCCACACAACTGCTCGAGTAACTAGTTTATAAATCAGTTTACAATTACAGGCGCAGTGGGAGACAGTACGTCTATGATGTCGCAACACAGCAGCCAACTAAACGGGCAGATCATCCTGTCTTTAAAATGGAGAAGTGTGGAAAGAGAGAGGAGGAGGAGAAAAGCAAAGGATAAGTTTGGAGAGAGAGATACAACATTGTAAAACAGCCCAGAGGAGGGCGAGGACACCCCAGTAAAACCACACAGCCAAAGGACAGCCGTGACAGCTTCATCTTTCCACCACAATCCTGCTCAGCCATGCCTCATACCTTCCCCTCAGTTACGGTCTCAGAATACGCTCTACTCTAAAACCACACAAATCCTAGTTACTTCACAACCTCTCCCACTAAACTCCATATTCAAATGTGTTATGCAAGACACTTTTCATAATCCAATCAACTCACAATAGATAAAAGAGACAGCTGAATAATCCATTTCACCTGGAAGTAAAATGGGTTGTGAAAGACACCTTTATGAAGCCCTGTAGAATTAAGCTGATGCATTTCTTAGCGGTATATAAACATAGCCCTTCAGAGGGATGACTGACAAATAACTCCGTTAAATCCATAGCCTTTATTGTTCAAAACTATCACAAAAATGGATTACACCTCATAATGGGAACATTACTCACAGCAGACAATTTGAAGTCTGACAGTAATAAGCTTGAAACATACCGAAGGCAGTAAATTTATTACAGAAGTGGCACTTTAATGGCTGGTGATGCTTCAAAGGGGATGATTTTAGAGGTGAAACTTCTTGGAAAGAGTTTGAACTTGCCCAGGACAACTTCTCTAAATGCATGCCTTAAAATGGAGTTGTTTCTGTTATTAACAATATTGTTGTTTGATTAATAAAGACATAATATACAGGGGGCAAATATCCATGAACGAAGGTCTTGTGGGTTTGGAACGACATTAGGGAGAGTTAGGCCTGACACGATTCTACATCAATAATTGTGATTATTCCTTGAAAATGTAATGGCAATATTAATTTACGATCATTAGATTATCACAATTCTAGAGAGAGCGCTGAGAGGAGAAGAGCGAGAGAAGAAGAGAGCTGAATGAGAGAGAGCGAGAGAAAGAGAGCGAGAGCGAGCTGCACTTGCTGCAAAATTTGTGTTAGCCATTCACAATGTTAGGTGTTAAGCATGGTTAAATCTAAACTGACTCGCTTTATCTTTTCATTTATTTAGATGGATTATTTTTTTTTGTTATATTTTTTTATTAATATTATTTACACATGTTAATGTATTGTGTAACAGTCATGCTAACATGTAACATTGGGTTACACACCATGCTATTAAGCCCTTGAGTGAGTGAGTGAAGAGAGAGTGAGAGAGAGAGAGAATACAGAATCACCGAAGATCAGAAAAGGACAGGGGTGATGGAAGAGCCAGTAACAATGACCAGGGTAAGCAAAAATACTCCAGCTTTAAGTGCAAGAGCAGCAGTAAGTGGAAGAAGGCAAGCGGCAGCCCATTTCAAAAGCGCTTAAACTTGACTAACCCACACCAACACACACACACTCAAAGGAACGCGGAGAGGCCTACCCGGGAAGAATCAGAATCGGCGCGAAAGCTAATGTACCCATGAGAAGGTAGCATGCTGTGTGTCTTCATCTTGAATATGCTGAGGGCAGATAATTTACTTTATACACACAATACAAGCTCTCACACACCTGTAGCCTCTGTGTTTAGACCTGAAAGAAGAAGCAAACAGTGGGCTGGAGTCCTGGGGACACTAGTGACACCAATTTCCAAATCTGCTCATTAATGGACAAACACGAACAACAGAGACCTTGTGTGGAAATGAGGTTCTTGTTCCAGCGAATCTGGCCTCATTCAGCACAAGCAGAGTCTACTAGTTTTGCTTCTCCTCTCTTCCCCTTTTATACTTGCTCATAGTTCAGACACACACTTTCACAATGAGTCCTGCTGACTCCGTATGGAAATGTAACGGCAGTGCTGGAGACAAGCTTCCTGTGGCTCTGGCCGTTCTGTGTTACTGCTGTTCTATCCACACAGACCTGACAGAACACTCCCCGTCCAACTACATCATGTAGCGCAGAACACAACCGCATGTTAAATAGTTCACTATTATATGAATCAAATATAAAATGCTAATTAAAATACAAAGAGAATAATTTTATTAATTTGTCTTTTAAATTCATTATATATTTGCATTTTATTTCATTAGTATTATATGTACCTTATTTATATATTCTCATTTAATTTCTTTTTTTTTCTCTGATAATATTCCTACTGTTATTTTACACTACTAAACAGAGAGAGACTTTAAGATCTCCCATAAAAACAAACCAGAACCCTGTTTCTCCATTCAGGATAAAACAGGATTTATGTTCCCCCATAAACATCTTTACTGCAAAGGGTGGATCATATCTCATGAAAATACCCAAAGTTTATCACCACTACAAAATCAGACATGAATACAGTCTGAATACAGCACCAAATTAGTTTGAATGTATTGAAGATCATTATTTTAAATGATCAAATAATAACATTTTAATGAGTCCTTGATATTTTTATTAAATGATCACGTATAAGTTTTGTAAAAGGCTGCTTTACCCATGACTATATTCACAATATAGCACAGCCTCTGGTACTTTACTGCCTAAATATTGCCTTATTAGTGAACTTGCATAGCTACACGAAGAGATATTTAACAGTACAGCATACAAACAGTTCTCATGTAATCTGATGTTTGGAAACACCCCGCAGGTCCAGTCCCTTGTGTATGTGTGGCCTCTAGTTTTCTATTTTAAACCATGAGGAAAAACCACCCTGCAGGCCCCAAACACGATGCCCACACCTCAGCCTGGGCAGTAAAACAACTGGTACTCCTAAAAAAATAAACGGAGACTCTTTACGCCCAATGCAAGAATCCCATCATGGTCTAATTCAACTTTTACAATGTCTGTCCATCTGTGAGCCGCTCTTAAACCAGCTTGTAACATTGTCTGGGCACTACAGGGGTGACGTGAAACAGACCAAACAGAGAGCATAATGGACCACTCCACACAGCCTGGACTGTAAATTACTGTCACAATGTGCTTCTGACAGACACCCGTTTGTGCTGATCGTGATGGGACTTCAAAATAACACACCTAAAATACAAAAAACATGACTATATTTTTAGGGTGGGCAATAATGTTAGGGTGGGAATCCCTAACCTCAACTCTGGACTGTTATTCCGTGAAAACATGGAACAAAAACATGGAAAATGGCAAGATACAAGAATGCAATTCTTTGCATGCGTGTGCCCCTGAGAAAGAATGCCGTTCAATCCGCTGCCCTCATGGTTACGTGTTACAGGCACACATCAGGAAGCTGACAGACAGCACAGAGCCAGGCAAAAACATTTGCCTATTCACTTTGAATACGTCCTTTTCCTAAGGTTTAGCAGTCTGTTCAATTCCCCCTGACCTTTACATCAGGCTAGTTTCACATCTCTGAGCAAATAGTCACACTAGGTCACAAACGACCGCCTGTTCCTACACAAATTTGAGCAAGATAAAGGTGTGTGAAGCGTCACAACCATCCCATTGTCCTGCGACATCCGACATGACGTGATGCTCTGGCAGACAAGAAGGCTACATTCACACCACAAGTCAAATCCCACTCACTTTTCCGCTTTAAATACGCATAGAGCACACGTTCTTTTCACAGATACATTCATATAAAAACACCCGCGCTGCATTTTAATTTTGAAACGTGCAGTGCTCAGTTTATTCAAGGAAGTATAATCTATTTGTGGCAGTCCGTCTGTTGTGACGAGCCGCCACAAACAACTCAATGTATGGGAAACACTGGACAATTCTATAAGTCAAATGGCCAAGTGATGACAAAAATAAAAGTTGTTGGACCCACACACACATTTCATGAGGAAAGTTATCCAAATACTAACCCCTCTGTCTGATCACAGTTAAATCACTGTGCATCTCAAAAAGACAGAAAACAGCATTAACACAAAGCACAGTAAGCTGTACAACATCAGAAAGCCATATAGATGGGCTGAAAACAGCGCTGAAGAATATCAGAAAGCATAGCAGCCAAAAAATACAAGCGCTGGTAGATAACTTTCTAAATAACACCTATGCTCACACTAATGAAGGTGTCAATCTTGCGGTCAAAGATAGATTAACTGTTTTGAAAAATCAGCAAAACAATCAAAATTTAAAAAAAAAAATGAAAAAAAAAAAATACCCAATGACTGCCAAACTATTCGCAAAACAAATGGAGAACTTGTTCAATCAGAAACACAAGGATCCAAATAATGCAGAGATCCGCCTTCTTTACAGTGAAACACTAAAACAATACAAACATACACTCACAACCAAAAAAAGCACAATACACCCAAAAACAACTGACAATAATTGAGAAGTCAGTGAACACAAACCAATTTTGGGAAAATTGGAACAATCTGAAAAAAACTGATCATGAAGAATTGGCAATACAAAATGGCAAAATGGGCAAAATCATTTCCAAACATTGTTTAATAAAAAGTACAAACAGACACAAACTGTAAGCAAAATCAAACAATCAACAAACTGAAAAAACTAGAATTAGCAATCAAAGATAACCAAAACCCATTAGATTTCCCAATAACGGATAAAGAACTTAAAGAAAAAATCAAAAACCTCAACCTCAAAAAAGCATCTGGACCTGATGGGATATTAAAACGAAATGATAAAACACACAAGCAGTAAATTCCAATTGGCCATTCTAAAACTATTCAATGTGCTTCTGAGTGTAGGTTACTTCCCTGACATCTGGAATCAAGGCTTGATAACGCCAATCTTTAAAAACGGAGATAAATTTGATCCTAACAACTACATAGGCATCTGTGTGAGCAGCAACCTGGCAAAGTTATTCTGTAGCATAATAAATGCTCGACTATTAGACTTCATCACCACACACAATGTACTGAGCAGAAGCCAAATCGGATTTTTACCAAATTACCGTACATCTGATCACATCTATACATCACATACTCTAATTGAAAAACATGTTAACCAAGATAAAGGTAAAATATATGCATGCTTTATTGACTTTAAAAAAGCTTTTGACTCAATTTGGCACCAAGGACTATTCTACAAACTTATTGAAAGTGGCATAGGAGGTAAAACCTAAGACTCAAATCAATGTACACTGAAAGTAAATGTGGCGTAAAAATCAGCACCAAACGTACAAGGTATCTTTCCCAGGAGCGTGGAGCGAGACAGGACTGCTGCTTAAGCCCAATGTTATTTAACATCTACATCAATGAAATGGCGAGCAGTCTGGAGCGATCTGCAGCCCCTGGCCTCACCCTACACAACTCACAGATCAGATGCCTGCTGTATGCAGACGATCTGCTTCTGCTGTCTCCCACTCAACACGCTTTACAGCACAACCTGGACCTGCTACAGCAATACTGCCAGACCTGGGCTCTGACAGTCAACCTGAAGAAAACCAGAATTATGATCTTTCAGAAAAGATCCAGATCCCAGGGAACACCACACACATTTACATTAGGCAATAAGCAGATAACACACACATCACACTACAACTACCTGGGTTTGAAAATCACATCCACGGGAAACTATAATCATGCTGTGAATGAACTGAGAGAAAGCACGCAGGGCCTTCTACGCCATAAAACAGCAATGTCCAATAGAAATCCCTATTAGAATTTGGCTGAAAATAAGAATCAGTAATTGAGCCCATTGCCCTCCATGGCAGTGAGGTGTGGGGGCCACTGACAAATACCAATCAAGATTTCACCAAATGGGAAAAACATCCGATTGAGACCCTGCATGCAGAACTCTGTAAAAATATATTACACGTGCACCGGCACACAACAAATAACGCATGCAGGGCAGAATTAGGCAAATATCCTCTAATCATAAAGATACAAAAAAGGGCGATTAAATTCTGGAAACATCTGAAGCTCAGCCCAATCATATCATTATAAAGCCCTGCAAAACCAAGAGATGAGCAAAGAAAGCAAAACCCTCCCTCAACTGATCCAGAGCTTCAGTCCTGATGCTCCACTAACATCTACTGCTGCTCTGAATCACAACATCAGAATCAATCAGATTACTGCACAAATCAAACAGAACTACATCACACACTGGCAAACCCAAACACAACAGCAGAGTAAAGTGCAATGCTATCTGGCCCTAAAGAGAGAGTACAGTACGGCAGAGTATCTGTACACAGTGTCAGATAAGAAACTGAGAAGCACGTTGACCAGATACAGACTCAGCGGACACAAGCTGATGATAGAGACGGGAAAGACACAGAAAAGCATGGCTGCCACCGGAGCAGAGACTGTGTTCACACTGTGATCTGAATCATATGGAAACAGAACTGCACTTCCTAACAGATTGCCCCAAATACACAGATATATGGACAGTGTTCTATGATAAAGTACAGCAGATTCATCAGACATTTAAAACTCTCTCAGACCAGGAGAAAGTGTCGTATGTGTTAGGAGAACAGAAGAACTGCTGTGTGTTTGCTGCTCAATATGTGTCTGCCTGTCACCACAGAAGAGAACACACTCAGCCTGCCCTGATCTGATGTTTCCAGCACAGCTACATTATATTACACCATATTACTCTATTATATTACTTAGATCTACATTCTGCTTCTGTAAATATGTCTAATCACTTATTTCTAGTTTATATACATTAGTAATTAATTTTACACTACATTCTTAATACTTTTTATATATTATTATATTATTATTTTTCTTTCTGTTAATACATGTGTATTTGTAAGCAGTCCAGCTGCAATTGCTTTGGCAATACAAATGTATAATTTTGTCATGCCAATAAAGCACTCTTAAATTGAAATTGAGAGAGAGAGGGAGAGAGAGAGAGAGAGGAAGAGACGGAGGAGAGTGAGAGAAGGGAGAGTTTTGAGGATGAGGAGCGGATACGAGGGAGGAGAGAGCGAGAGAGAGGAGACGAGAGCGAGAGGCTGTTTATTATGAATTACCACCTCGTTGTGCCACGTTCTCTATTAACAGTGAAGCTTGGCTGTAAATCCTTAGACACAATGATGTGTACACTCCTTGTGAGAAGATGTAGCTCTTGACGCGATTTAAGCTATTTAGTTGATTTAAAACGCGGGCAGCGCCTAAAAAGTGTGTCCTGGATTCTGAGTGCTTATCCCCCCCTTCGGCCGCAGCGTGATCTGTGTTTGTGACTGCACTTAACACCAAACTGCTTGTTTAGCACAAATGCTGGCACAGACGTGCATGTTCGGCAAGAGTCGCTTTGAACTCGTGCATCTTCGGAAGCGGAGCTGCGCGGAAACTTACAAAAAATGTCATGCACACCGCCACGCGAAACAACGTCGCATGCACTCAAAGCGAACTTGCGGCCGCGTCGAGTATAAATCAGCCTTGAGAGTGTGTGCGTTAGATACAGCGAAGACTCGTTAGTTTAGAACTTTTTTTTTATTGTAGAGAGTGTGTTAATTTGTACAATGATAACCTACTAGCAATGTAAATAATTTTTTTAACATATTAGAATGAGTACATTACAATATAAATTTATTAGAACAAGTACATTATTATTTATGGGCTTAAAAACAAGATGCAAACAATAAGAATATTGTACCTGGTGGGTAGTGCACAATGTAAACATGAAACATATGCCATTATTGTACTGTGGTACAGTTATGGAGGCCCTTCATAATGCAGAGGTCAACTGCTTGTTCTGCCAGTAGTTAGAAATGACACTATAGTGTGCAGTGTTTAATAAACAGCTGTTTTACTCAATTCTGCTGAGGTGAAATTCAGTGCAGTCATGTATCATATCGTGGCCTCTGTATCGTGATACGTATCGTATCGTGACTTTGCTGGTGATACACAGCACTAGTGTCAATGCACTAAACACAACAAACCTACTGACACACACACACACACACACAAAACTTTACTCGTCTACTTAATCAGGGTGTGTGACGGACAAACCCAAACACCCATTCAGTCTGTTTAAAGCCACACACTCACTAAAACCATCAGAAACTCCATGCAAAACTCGTTTAGAGTGACTGAATCAGACTAAAGCAGGCCACTCCTACACCTCGTTTCAGTGCTTTAATGAGTCTAATGTCCAAAACATTCATCTGCAACGCAGAAAGTGCATTTAAAGTGTGTTTTAAACTAGAAATGATCTGATTATAGATCAGACACACTGAATGTGGCATCATTCACATCTGTGTTGCATGTATTAATACACAGATTACAACGGTTATGTAATATTAAATAAATATTAGAATATCAATATGCAACAAGAAACAAAAGAATAGCCGTATTTAATATATATATATTAATATGCAATATTATCAGACACTGCGCATTTCCATAAGTCGCGTGGGTTTGTGTTTATCTGATTAATCTTCGACACAAAGACTTCAGATCTGAGATCAGACACTCGCTGCAACCTTTCAGGCATGTTGTGATGATTTAAGACGCTTGTTTGGCGTTTAATAAGGTGTTTTCCTACAGATCTGAGATCAGACATTCTCAGTCTACATGTGCGCAGCATGTACAAATGTGCATAATATGTAAAGTTGTGCTGATCTGAGATCAGATGCTTATCATGTTAAACTCTGCTGTCTGTGTATTAGCCGGCGGCTAGCATTAGCACTCCTCAAACACAGCACCGGACGCCTTAAAAGCACCCTCAGCGGGTGAAAACACACGTACACCGGGTCGGACACGAACCTTCTCTCTGTAGAGCCCCACCAGCTGCTTCATGCGCCAGTGAGGCCCGGTAAACACATCCACCTCGTCGGGGAACGGAGCCATCGCGCCTCCATCAGCTTCAGCTGGCCGCGCGGGGGGGGGGGGGGGGGGGGGGGAAATCTGAGCGCGAGACGCCGGATCTTCCGGTAAAAGCCCGCCTCCACGCATGACGTCACAGAACTTACATTTAAATTTAAACCCACCGCGGACAGAAAAATAACGACATTAACAACATAAAATGTAATTAAATTAATATTAAAAATAAACTAAAATAAACATCCTCCTCTGGTACAATTATAATTTTTTTATTTATTTCATTTAAATTTGTGTTTTCGTAATTTTTAGTAGTTTATTCGTTTTTAGGTCCGTTTTAATTATGTTAGTACATCACGTTAAACTAAATCGAAATGAGAAATGCTGCCTTGAAGTAAAGCGGAAGTAAATCGTTTTTAAAAGTAAAAGTAACATTTTTTTTTTTTTGTATAGTTGTAGGTTTTAACCCTAAAATAAATTAGTACAGCGTTAAAATGCAGAGATAAAAACCCTCACAACACAAACAAACATGTACATTAACAAAATAAAATAAAAAGTTATTTAAAAAAGGCGTATTCAACGCGCTTGGCAACCCGGATGACGCGATTACGTCTACGTGCGCAGCGACACGTTCCTATGGAAGGCTAACGGCGCCAAAAGTATTTAAACGGAACACGTGAAATGCGACGCACAACTCGCAAACACATGCATATTTGTTCATTTTCTGATATTGAATGCAAAATTCTTCATTCATAAGCAAAAAGTGGCTTAAATCTCCTTGTTCTTGTTGAATTGGACTCTCGTTTCATCTCTTCAGACTTACAAATAACAAAAAGAGTGCCTTTTAACTTTTATTGTATCATGACGACTTTTCTAAAAGAATGCAAGTTTATTTTTGCACTTTTATGTATCGATAATACTTCATTTGACTTATGTTAATTTGCATATATTCATGTCTCGCTTCCCTGTTTCTGTATGTTTCTAATAATAATAAAAACATGCATACGAGCCATTAAATGAGGCACAAATATGTCATTAAATAACGTGCATGTAGAACAACATTAAAAACACAAACGTTTCTTTTATTATCTGCATTATTATAGCATATATATCGACTGTAAATGTAGCACAGTGTATTAAACTAAAGGAGAAACCAGAAAAGAGAGGATTTTAGACTTTATTTATTGCAACGAAATCATCTTTAAAGTAATAAGACAATTACAAACATGTATACACCGAATGAATAAACAGCTACGGAATTCAGTTAAAAAAAACCTGCCAGACGCACAAATATCAAACCGGCAATCAAAACCCAATAAAGGAATGAGAAGGCATTACAACATTTGCCTTCACACGGGTTTATGCGCACTTGTAAGCGTTGGAGCGCTACAGCCGTTCAGCTTTTTGTGTTTCGGTTCGCTTGTACACCTCTGAAAGAAGACATTGTGGCAGAAAGAACAGTTAAACCAGCAGACTACATCTGATTTATGTGTTCTCAGTAACTACGGTCTTAGTTCTGTGCATGTTGGCACCTCACCGAATCCCTCTGCTGCTAAACATCGCATTTATTAAGCATTCTTAAAGGAAACCCTGATATTTCAGTCCGGTCAGATTGATGAAATGGTAGAAACGTCCTGCTGATTTCTTCATTTGAGCGCTGAGGCACAGCAGTGCGTCCTCCACACCAGAGGAGGCGCTGTCACGCTTCAGCTGTCGTCCTGCAGCATCTCCTCAATCGTACGGTCCCAGTTTTTGTCGCGATTTTCCGGGTCGACGACCACCTCGTACTCCTGAAGCTCCTGCTGCAGCTCCTGCTCCCAGTCGGCCGTCTCTTCTGTCGGAAAACCAGAAACATTGAAGACTTTTTCTTGGATTTTGAAAGGTAAAATAATTTAAAGTAAACTGAACACTTCCTCTGGGAGAAGAAAAAAGTCATGCAATGATAAAAAAATCATTATGGCGTATAAAAAAATCATGCAAAAAAATAAAAAAATCATTACGCAATAAGAGAAATAAATAAAAGCAGTGTTACAATGCAAAACATTATTAGAACAAATACTTAAAGAGTGGCATATATAAACAACCTTTCCGCATTAAAAACATTAAAACATTTCAGCGATTTAGTTTAAGCTGAAGTACTACAACTAAATAAACTGCAATTCAAAATCACAATTTAATTAAAAAAAATTTTTTTTTAAGTACTAATAAAAATGACAAAAACAATATAATTTGTAAAATGTTAACTAAAATAAAAACAGAAAATGCGAATTCAAAATATGAATAAAAAATAGAGCAGTATATCAATGATACTGAAATAACGAGGGGAAAAACAAGAAAAAATCGGTTTTGAACAGACCATTCTTACGGTAAAATAAAAATAAATTTTAATATATATATACACATACATACATAAACACACAAGTAAAAATAAACAACCCTATTCTGCAGAAGAAAAAAAAAACCAAAAGCAAACTGAACTCAGCAAAAAGAAATCATTAAGCAATAAAACAATATAATAATCAAAGCCATATACAAAAAAAAAAAAAAACCTCCTCTGGGAAAAACCTCAAATACAAACTAAATAATGATAAAAAATCTCATTGAAAAAAAGAAAGAAACCCATTGCGTGAAAAGAAAAATCAGTCGAATGCAGAACAGTATTAGTGCTATTTAAAACGGTGGCACACCGAGAAATACACGTTCTGGAAAAGAAAAGAATAATGTTTCTGCTCACCAAAAACAAACACATTTTCAGCGAATACTTCGTTTTTCATTTATTCAATTCGTTAATTTACAATAACTAGAACTAACAAAAAAATCTAACTTTAATAAACCTATATAATATTTTAAACCCTTAATAAAATGACAAAACATTTTAAAACGGATAGTTCCGGTCCTTGGTTCTGATTGGTTGAGCCGCGTTCGAAGTTGTTGTAAATGACGCTACAAAGTAACACACACCTTTGTTTACTTCTGTGAGTTGCTCTTCCAACACTTTGTAGCACCACAACTGTTTTCTGAATGGAAAAAGCCTACATTGTTGGTGGAAGATAAGGGTTTATATTAATATCATTCCCTTTTTTGCTCTGCTTGGTGAACCGCCGTGCTTGCGGGCTTATGCTTAAAATATAACAATTGTATATCTTATAGTTATATATTAAATGAAAACAAACAAAAAACAACGAATTCAAAATAACAAAAACTCTAACAACAGCAACACTGAAGTCTGTGTCGTGGAAAGCAGGCGTGTCTTAAAGCTACAGCAGCTCCATCTCTTTCCTCAGGTCCTCCTGGTTTATATCACGAACTCAAGACACGCCGGGGCTGCTGGAGATGTCTTCCTCTTCCTGCTAGCACAGCCAACAGAGGCGCTTCATCACTGAAGCTGTGATGAGAACGCAGATCTGAGGAGAACGCACTACCTCGCTAGCCTTGGCTTTAGCGCTGATGGCCGCAGGCGCTGTTTTCAGCGGGTGGTCTCTGTGAAGCAGCAAAACACAGGTTCACAAGAGTTTAAACAATGAGTTTTACTACTGATCTATCCACAGCCTTATCAATGCACATCAAACGATTCATGATCAGGAGTAAATACTGGGAAGATTTCAAATAAAGTGCTAACCTCTTGATTTGATAGAATGTATCAGTGTTATTATAATATCACTTTTATAGTCTTTATTGATATATTTAATTAGTTGGTATCTTTATATTTTTCACTTTCATTTAACACTTTATAATTTTTGTGTGTTTTTGTCATTTTGAGTAGCTTTTTATTTTTTTAATTTAATTAAAACTTTTTTTTTTTTTAGATTTTAAATTTTGTGGTGTATTATTCAGTTATTCTTTAAAGTTAAGTCCTTTTGTTGCAGGGTTATTATTGTTAAGCAAAACTAACCCTTTAAAACATTATCCGACTTTATTTTATTTGTTGCCTAGGCCAAGTTCTCATTATCTTAGTAAAATAATCATAGTAATAAATAATTTATTGTCAGTTGCTGTGATTACTAAAGAAGCTAAATCAACTCAAATGTCATAAAAAACAAACTATAAAATAAAAAAAACTAATAAAAATGACAAAAACCCACACAACAAAATGACTAAAACTTTCACTAAAATTACAATGAAAACAAAATATAAAAATAAATTAAATATTAACAGCAATAATAATAGTATATCGATGCTACTAAAACAACACTGTTATGTTGTAATTTTGTCATTTTTATTAGTGTTTTAGTACATTAAGTTACACTAAATGAAAATGCGTGTCTTACCTAAGTAGCTTCAGTTTTTTTATATTTTATTTCAGTTAACGTTTATAGTATTTAAAGTAACACTTTTTTACAGATTTAGTTTTAGTTAACTATAATAAACCTGCTCTGAATAATTTTATTTGGAATTAAATCATTCCATTTCTCCTAAGCCATCCACTCTAATGCATTCTGACTCTTCTTTAATAAAGTATTTACCAGCCTGGTTCACCAGATGTTCTCCTTCTGCTGCGTGTGCTGCCCGCGAGAGCGCCGTTGAGGCTGTAGCCGACTGCTTTATCAGAGCCCTCTGTAGAAACTAATATCCGTCCAGAACAACGTCCTCCTCTTGCCTCTTGATACACACACACACCCACACCCACCCACTCCACAACACCCATACACTACCACACACACACACACCACTACACACACACACACACACCACACCCATACACATACACATACACCACACTACACAACCACACAACACACACATACACATATACACACATACACATACACACACACATCTGCTCTCACAGTCCAAGCAGTAATAAACAGCATTAACGGAGCCAGTCTCACTGTTTGGGGACGAGGTCAAAGCGCATCCTGTTGAGCAGCTCGTCTTCCTGCAGCATCACCAGAGCCACGGCGTACATCTGCTCAAAGTCGAACTGGAACTGAACTCTGGCTGGAGGGTCGCGCAGGAAGTTCCTCTTGTCCTGAACGACAGACAGACAGACAGACACACACAAACACACACACGGTTTGTTTTTATGGTTATGGGGACTCTCCATATGTGTAATGGTTTTTATACTGTACAGACTGTATATTCTATTGCCCTTTACCAATCCTACCCCTAAAACTACCCCTCACAGGAGACTTTCTGCATTTTTACATTTTCAAAAAACTTCATTCTGTGTGATTTATAAGCGTTTTGAAAAGTGGGGACATGGGGTAATGTCCTGAAAAGTCACCTTCTCCTTGTATCCTAGTAATACCCATGTCATTATACAAATGTGTCACAAAAAATCACGCAGCACACAGCCCACCACCCACACAACGCAAACGCACACACACACACACACACACACACACAAACACACTCCTCACTCACCAGACTCCTCACACACACACACACGTGCGCCAGGCCACACACACCACAACACCCACGCACACACTCACAAACGTGCACCCACACACACACACACACCACCCACACACACACACACACACTCTTTCTCTCTCTCACTCACACACACACACCACACACACTCACTCACACACTCACACAGACAGACACAGACACACACACGCACACACAAACACACACAAACAAACACACAAAAACAAAACACACACCCCCTCACACTATTATAACACACACACCCACAAAGGGTCATGCACTGTTTTGGTTTAACCTCTTGACACCTGAAATGTAACTTTTTTTTTTTTTCAGTCAAATTAATTTGATATATTTTTGTTCAATAATATTTTTCTTTTTTCTTTTGAATTTTGAGAGAATTTCATGGTACTATTGAATATTTAGGCAATAATTATGATACATTTTTCCCATTTAAAATAAAAATAATAAACAAATCTAATATTTTTCTATTACTTATGGCAGATTAGTGCCATCTGTTGGGAGTAAAGAAAGAAAAACCTCTGAAATTCTGTGTTTTAGCCACTAGATTCCTAGAGAGCTCTATAGAACAGACTTATACAGTGGGGCAAAAAAGTATTTAGTCAGCCACCAATTGTGCAAGTTCTCCCACTTAAAAAGATGAGAGAGGCCTATAATTTTCATCATAGGTATACCTCAACTATGAGAGACAAAATGAGAAAAAAAATCCAGAAAATCACATTGTAGGATTTTTAAAGAATTTATTGGTAAATTCCTCGGTAAAATAAGTATTTGGTCACCTACAAACAAGCAAGATTTCTGGCTCTCCCAGACCTGTAACAACTTCTTTAAGATGCTCCTCTGTCCTCCACTCGTTACCTTTATTAATGGCATCTGTTTGAACTCGTTATCAGTATAAAAACACCTGTCCACAACCTCAAACAGTCCACAACTCCAAACTCCACCATGGCCAAGACCCAAGAGCTGTCAAAGGACACCAGAAACAAAATTGTAGACCTGCACCAGGCTGGGAAGAATCTGCAATAGGTAAGCAGCTTGGAGTGAAAAAATCAACTGTGGGAGCAATTATTAGAACATGGAAGACATACAAGACCACTGATAACCTCCCTCAATCTTGGCTCCCGCAAGCTCTGACCCCCGTGTGTCAAAAATCCCATAACCACACGGGGGGACCTAGTGAATGTCCTGCAGAGAGCTGGGACCAAAGTAAAAGGCTACCATCAGTAACACACTGCGCCGCCAGGGACTCAAATCCTGCAGTGCCAGACGTGTCCCCCTGCTTAAGCCAGTACATGTCCAGGCCCGTCTGAAGTTTGCTAGAGAGCATTTGGATGATCCAGAAGAGGATTGGGAGAATGTCATATGGTCAGATGAAACCAAAATAGAACTTTTTGGTAAAAACTCAACTTGTCGTGTTTGGAGGAGAAAGAATGCTGAGTTGCATCCAAAGAACACCATACCTACTGTGAAGCATGGGGGTGGAAACATCATGCTTGGGGCTGTTTTTCTGCAAAGGGACCAGACGACTGATCCGTGTAAACGAAAGAATGAATGGGGCCATGTATCGTGAGATTTTGAGTGAAAACCTCCTTCCATCAGCAAGGGCATTGAAGATGAAACGTGGTTGGGTCTTTCAGCATGACAATGATCCCAAACACACCGCCCGGGCAACGAAGGAGTGGTTTCGTAAGAAGCATTTCAAGGTCCTGGAGTGGCCTAGCCAGTCTCCAGATCTCAACCCCATAGAAAATCTTTGGAGGGAGTTGAAAATCCGTGTTGCCCAGCGACAGCCCCAAAACATTACTGCTCTAGAGGAGATCTGCATGGAGGAATGGGCCAAAATACCAGCAACAGTGTGTGAAAACCTTGTGAAGACTTACAGAAAAAACATTTGACCTCTGTCATTGCCAACAAAAGGTATATAACAAAGTATTGAGATGAATTTTTGTTTATTTGACCAAATACTTATTTTACCGAGTTTTTTTACCAATTAATTCTTTAAAAATCCGACAATGTGATTTTCTGGATTTTTTTTCTCATTTTGTCTCTCATAGTTGAGGTATACCTATGATGAAAATTACAGGCCTCTCTCATCTTTTTAAGTGGGAGAACTTGCACAATTGGTGGCTGACTAAATACTTTTTTTCCCCACTGTAAATGCTCTAGTTGTTTTTAGACAATTACTTTTTTTAAGTTGTGGATTTGGATATATATTTACACATTTTCAAAGACAACTTTTGTAAAGGTTTAGATTTTTTTTGTTTGAAATGACAGTTTTTGTATTAATTTTACTACAGTCAAACCTGAACACAAAGAAAGGCATTTTATTACACCTAACATCAAAGTTCAACAAAAATGTAACAAAAATGAACAGGAGTGCTTTATCAGAGGTTAATCAATCTGATCTCAACCTCTTATTTGAGTCTTCAGGCTCAATTTTGGCAGATTGTAACAGCCACACACCAGTTCATTGGTGTGTGTGTGTGTGTGTGTGTGTATCATAGTGTTTGTGTGTGTGTGTGTATTTGTGAGATGTGTGTGTGTTTGTGCTTGTGTTTTGTGTTTGTTGTGTGTGTTGTGTGTGTGTGTGTGTGTATAATAGTGTGAGTGTGTGTGTATAATAGTGTTGTGTGTGTATAATAGTGTTGTGTGTGTATAATAGTGTGTGAGTGTGTATAATAGTGTGTGTGTGTGTGGGGACTTAAACCTGACTACACACAGACACATGGGGACTCGTGTCACGGTGGGGCCCTAAATTGAGGTCCCCACAGGTAAACAAACTAATAAATCACACAGAATGAAGTTTTTTGAAAATGTAAATGCAGAAAGTCCCCCCCCTCCCCCCTGTGCGGGTTGTTTAGGGGAGGTTGGTGTAGTCATAGAATATACGGTCTGTACAGTATAAAACCCATTACACCTATGGATCCCCACAAGGATAGCTGACCATGACCTGTGTGTTTTTGTCCTGGTTTTGCTGTGTCTGTGTTGTGTGTGTGTGTGTGTAGAGAAAGAGTGTGTGGGTCAGGGTTAGGGTGTGTGTGTGTGTATAATAGAGTGAGAGTGTGTGTGTGTGTCTGTGAGAGAGAGAGAAGAGTGAGAGTGTGTGTGTGTGTGTGTCTGTGTGTATATAATAGTGTGTGTGCCTGTTTCGTACTTCTTTATATTTAGAGGTTTTTTTTTGTGGTCACATAGGCAACTGCCATAAAAGAGGTTTTTCGTCCCATTCCAATGAAGCAGCATTTTTAAAATTTCAAAACATTTTTTTATGGTCTAAAATGACCGAACAACACCAGAGGGTTAAAGACATCTGAGGGTCAAATATTAAGAGTATTTCAACTAAAAAACATATTTTCAATTTTAGTGTACTAAATGTTGAAATATGGAGTAAAGCTCACAGCGGATAAAGCGAGTATCTGCTGCTGAATGGTTTCCTCCTCGTTGTATCCGACCCAGGGCGGCGCCGCGGCGTCTATAGACAAAAGATTGAGGATTTGTGCAAATAAATAAATGCATAAAAAGATGTTCCTTCAAAATCACAGATTCATGCATCTATGTCCATACCTGTTTTCTTTGCATTTTTCTCTCGGACTAATTTTCCTGCTCCTTCTGAAAATCTCCCAAAATGGTCTGAAAGAGGATTGGGTCGGAGATTTATTGCTCTGAATCAGGCTTACGGTCCTTAAAACCATAAAAAAACATCTTCATTAACTGAAATAAAATCAACTTGAACTGAAATGTATTTTATTTCATATAGTTGCTCAGACACGATTTCTCTTTTTTTTGTTTTGAAGTACTAAAATAACTAACAAAGTAATAAATAAAAATTAATAAACATAGTATAGACATTTAAAAACACAGTAACGCACAACAACAAAAAACAGGAAAATAAAATCTAAATCGACATTACTAAAACTAATAAATTAAAATGGAATTATTACAAATTCAAAATATTTAACTATATAGGCATTTTTTTAATTGATAAAATGATTAAAAAACATAAACTGCTAAAACTAACTAAAGTGAAAAAGGAAAGTATAAAAATAAAAATAATTCAAAATATTAATAAAAGCATATAGACGTATTTAAAAAAAAATACTAGTGACAAAAACACACAACAAAATTACTAAAACTTCAGGCTGCTCGATTATGGCAAAAATTATAATCACGCTTATTTTGGGTCAATATTGTAAACATGATTATGAGTGGGCCACATAACCAAACCTTTATACAAGTGATTTATTTAAAGACAGCGATATATATCAAATACATATTTTCTGTAAATAATGTTGCTATGACATCTACATCCACAGCAGAATACTAGGGTAACTAATATTAGTCAAAAAATAAAAGGAGTCCTAAAAAATGATTGAAAATAATTAAACAGTCAGTAAGTCTAAAGTATTCAGCTAACAGCTGCTACAGAAACTAAACCGAATGTAAAATAAGCCACACACATACACACACACACACCACGCACAAACCCACACGCGCACAACACACACATGCCAAACCCACACGCGCACAAACCACACGGCACAACACACACGCGCCCAAACACCCGCGCACACAACCCACAAACACACACACGCACACGACACCGCACACACAACCGCCAACAACACGCAAAACACACACAACGCAACATACTACTACATAGCGCACCACCAAACACACACATACGCTCACACCCATACGCGCACACACAAACACACCCATACCGCCAACCACACACCACATACGCGCACACAACACCACGCACACGTGAAGATGCTGATTGATTTTTCTCTTTGTTCTCTTTTGTTGTTTGATTAGCATGAATGACAGACAGCAGGGATATTAGGCTGCTGTCACTTTAAGAGCCGCACGAATTCAATTTAACTACAGTTTTTCACGTATTTTCATTCTCAACTGTTTACATTCACTTAAGACAAAACTGACGAGGGTATATGTGAATATCGGCAGCTTTTTGTGTGTTTTGACCGTTTAGGCGCACCTTAAGCTAAACGCTCACTTTACTCGTCCGTCTTCTGTTCCGTCTCTGAAACATGAATAAATCTAATCAACTTTAATAAATCAAGCACGTTGCATTTAGCTAAAGTCACGTTACATGATTTGACTGATTCACACGTCAAATTGGGCTTTTATGGAGTGAAAGCGCACCGCTGGAAAAGGGGTGGAATGGGGCGCAATATTCGTTTTATCTCAATTACTGTATTTTCACAATCGTTGGAGGCCAAAATCAAAATTGAAGCTTTATTTCGATTCATTGCACCACTCTACTAAAACTTACAAATATTAACAAAAACTATAAAAGTCATCAGTTAGGGCTGGACAATAATTCAATATCAATATGTATCGCGATATAATTTTTTTCAATAACGGTGATATGATTTTTAAACACATTTCCGATATTTCGATATACATTACCAGTGTTTCCCATAGATTGATTTATTTGTGGCGTTTGACTTCGTTGAATAAACATGATCACTGCACGTTTCAAAATCAAAACGTATCGCGGGTTTTTTATATGAATGTATCTCTGAAGGGAACCGACTGTCTTCAGAATAGTTTAGATGGCATGTTTATCTGATAAAGTAGCGTTCATGTTTACAGCCGTTACTGGAGAAACCGTTAGTTCTGCCGCTCTCACAGCGCCTCCTGCTGGCAGACAAGCAGTTTGCATTTTCAATAATAAACCCATTTCCAGCAACTTTTCTGAAGCACTTCTGAAGCAACTCGGAGCATGTTTCATACTCGTTATCCTGGTTAATGCACGTTTCAATCTATAAGAATAATCAGCCTACACTACCAGTGAAAGGTTTTTGAACTGTAAGATTTTTAATGTTTTTTTTTAATAATTATCTTCTGCTCACCAAGCCTGCATTTATTTGATCCAAAATACACCAAAAGCAGTAACATTTTGAAATATTTTTACTATTTAAAATATCTGTTTTCTATGTGAATATGTGTTAAACTGTAATTTATTCCTGTGATGCAAAGCTGAATTTTCAGCATCATTACTCCAGTCTTCAGTGTCACATGATCTTCAGAAATCAGTATAATATGCTGCTTTGCTGTATTATCAATATTTAAAACAGTTGAGTACATTTTTTCAGGATTCTTTAATGAATAGAAAAAAATCCAAAGATCCGCATTTATCTGAAATAAAAAGCTTTTGGACCATTATACACCATACAATTCAAAAGCTCTTTTTAATGTTAGTAGGAAATTATTACTTTCATTTCGCAAGAGTTTAATTGAGATAAAGACTTTATAATGTTACAAAATTTCTTATTTCAGATACTGCTTTTTCTGAATTCTTTCTATTCATCAAGAACCTGAAAGAATCTAACTCCGCTGTTTCAACATTATAATAGATTTTTCTTGAGCACCAGATCAGTATATTTGAATGATTTCTGAAGGTTCATGTGACTGGAGTAATGATGCTAAATCTCTGCTTTGAAATCACAGGAATAAACTATATCTTCAAATAGAAAACAGTTATTTAAATAGTAAAAATATTTCAAATTTACATTTTTTTCTGTATTTTGGATCAAATAAATGCAGTCTTGGTGAGCAATAAGAGCATTCTTTAAAAAAACATTAAAAATCTTACTGTTCAAAAACTTTTGACTGGTATGTTAGCCTATAGTTTGAAGTAAAAAAATATTAATATTAATATTAATAAGGAGAGTCTGAGATTTATTTGACCGTTATTTCACATTTCTTGTTTGTATGAAGGCTGAATACCAATAAAAGGTGTTTATTTATTTATTTGCGCCATTTTTTTTCCCTAAAATATTATATAGTTTTCTAGGAGTAGGTTTCATAGAGTTGGCAAATTATTTTTTCATAAGTTTGTAGGTACAGACATCTTTTGTGGCCGTTCTTGGCCGTTTTTATGAGGCTTTTTTAATAGCGTTCACATCGATATCGGAATTATATCTTATCGACCCAAATAATCTGATAATAATTTTGGCCATATCGTCCAGCCCCACGATATGATACTAAAAAAACACTGGTCGGGATTCTAGGTCCTTATTTTAATCAAAGTAAAATTCGTTACATACGACAGCGACTAAACGACACTCAAAAGTAAAGTTAATTTTGGAATTAATTGATTACAGTAAAAAAAAATGCCAGGTGGTGAACAAATATCGCATCTTAATTTGCATGAGAAATCAAACTGTTTAGTATAAATTTGTAAAAAAAAGGTCATTTTTTTTTAATTGCGTAAGAACTTGTTCACTGTATGGCATCCTATCCTCATTTCAGCATCTTGAGATTTGATTTGATTTGTCCGGAAATACTCTTGATTTCTTATGATGTACTTGTCAATGATGCCTGTCGATGTTGCTCTCCTCCAACCGTTTTCTGTATAGTTTGCGCTGTTTCCGCACAGAACTCGGAATCTTCTTAGACGCGCTACTCGCAAAGTTCAGAATGAAGCCTGACGGAGAATGTGAAACACACTCCGAACATTCCGTCCATTGCATTTCTTCCAGCAAAACATCAACTCGTTACAAACTCCAAAGCTCATTTTTACAATCCTGAAAATAAAAATCCCTCATATCGTGCTGCAGTTATGACAAAAAAAACTCCCTTGAATTGTAATTGTGGAGTATTAATACATTATCACAATTTACACTGAACTGTGTTTATACCCGTGTTTGATCAACTGCATGCCGTATGTTTTTATATGAAAATAAACAGCTGCTTATACTTTTTTTCTATGTATTAAGCCTCAAATGTCAACTAACAATCGATTGGTTTCTCTTGAAATTATAAAAAAGTAAAAATCTTAACTGTATTATATGCTATACTAAAACTAAATTTAAAAAATTGGAAAAACCTTTAGAGAACATGTAAAAGAAAAAAACGCCTCTTTATCGTGCAAATCACATAAGAGGAGACGTTTGAACGATTACGTAATTTTGGCATCCATAATTGTAATCGCGATTAATTCGATTAATTGTGCAGCCCTACCCTCATATCACATATGATAATATAATTAGGTTGGCTTTTAAGCTTATTATTATTATTATTATTATTGTGAGACTAAAATTTCTGAACGCTACTCCTACAGCTTTCAAGCTACATCCACCAAAAAGAACAGACTTACGGTTTTCATAAAAATTAAGATTAAAAATCGTAAAAATCCCATAGACTTCTGGTGCGTTCAAGTCACGGTCGGATAGATCGTATTTACGAGTTGAACGCACATGAACGCCATGACAAAGTCGTTATTACGAGTGGGAAATTCTAAATTTTCTTTAAGCCCCGAGTTGGGGGCGTGTCAATGAAAAAACATGCCGGAATCGTGGGCAAACGTTGTAGTTTGACGGTAAATTTGTTTAATTGGCTATTTAGTTGCCTATAACGTAAATTGGTGCTGTTTCTTGTTACGCAGCCAGTTATAATCCACGTAGAAAAAAAGCTATATGTTTTGCACCTATAGGTGAAAAATCTTTTGATTTGCTATGTTGCATTTAGCTAACAGCTTTTTTTTTAATCTCTGTATTTTAGCATTTGTTGAAGCTGAAAATTTGTTATACTGGGATCCTGGTCTAAAAAAAATATAAAAAATGCAAAACACATTTGATGCGAATTCTTTGCTCTTCATTTACTATAAGCAGAGTAAACAGACCCCTGTTGTATTTTCTTGTAATTTATTAAAGAAGGTACACCGCAATCTTGTGCCAACTAAACTGACTTGAACGCCGTAATTACGACTTGTCAACTCGCAAACACGAACTTCCCAGGAGGACTTGAAAGCAGCATTATTGTAGTGTTAACGAGCCAAGATCATCAGCTTCCCACTTGCAAGCATGCTAACAACATGTTGCAACTGCCAATCATGCTAGAACCAGGCTAATTTGCTAGATACATACTAGCAAACATGCCACCACCTGCACTCATGCAATAAACATCTCACAACAGCTAATCAGTTTAGAAACATCTAATCATGCAGAGGACATGTTTAACTACATGCTTATATGTTAAAAACTGTTAGTCAAAACATACTAATTTGTTAAAAACATGCTTATCACCATGCTAATCATTCAACTGTTACATATTATGCGACTCATGCAAAAACATGCTACAGCCTGATGAACATATTTACAGCATGCGTAATCGTGTTAAAAACAGGCGATCAACATGCTAATCATGCCAGAACATGTTATCAACATGCCAATCATGCTAAAACAGGCTACTTATCTTGCTATATACAGGCTATCAAACATGCCACCGACATTCTAATCATGCAAGAAACATGGGAACAACAGCTAATCATGCTAAAACAAACTAACACAAGCTAATCATGTAGAAACAGTTAATCATGCTAGAGACATTTACTCATGTCTTATCATGTTAGAAACATGTTAATCATGCTAGAGACATGTTAACTACATGCTTATCATGTTAAAAACATGTTAGCAAACATACTAATAGTGTTAAAACATGCTATCAACATGCAACATGTTAACATATTAATTATGCGACTCGTGCCAAAAACATGCTAGCAGCATGATTAACAATATGTTAGCAACATGCTAATAGTGTTAAAAACAGGCTATCAACATGCTAATCATGCCAGCAGCATGTTAACAAAATGCTAACACCATGTTAGTAACATGCTAATCATGCTAGAAATCTATCTGTCTATCCTAGCGACATGCTAATCATGCAAGAAACATACTAACAACAAGCTAATCATGTTAGAAACATGCTAATAACTTGCTAATAATGCTAACTACTGCTTATCATGCCAGAAACATTTATCCCTAGCACCGACCGTCTTCAGCTAACAACAGGTCAGAAAACATGCCATCCCCTCGTTAAAAACATTTTTAGCAAACCTACTAATACGTGTTAAAAACATGCCTATCAACATGCTCATCATAAAACATGCTTCATATATTATTATGCTTCCTCAAATGCCAAAACATGCTAGCAGCATGCGAATAGTGTAAAACAGGCCATCAACATGCTGAATCACGCCAGAAGCTGTTAGGCAACACGTCATCATCATTTCTAATCATTTACAACATCCTAGCAACGTGCCAAAATTCATTCTATTTATCTACAATTTTAAAATTTTTACATCCGTTGTTGAACACCACTCGGTTTACAGTCTACTTAATTCATGTTCCGAGCTCTGCTTTTGCCTCAAGCCAAGCTAAGTTGTCTGCTTATTCTCTTTTTATAAATCTCGCGTCACCTTGCTACTACCTACACGGATATGTTCTGGAATCAAAAAATGCTTCTAGACCATATGACACCTCCTATCGTAATGCATAAGTGATTCATGATGGGATATTGACATGTGGGCCACTCTTGTCAAATCACATCTTACCTGTCATAACCCTATGTGCTGTATCTTTAGCGTAGTCGCAGTATCACAAACACAGTGCTACATGCGGTTGTTTAGAGTTCGTGTGTGTCACCGCTGAGCTTGCCTTTTGGCCTGCTGTAGGAATGTGTTGAGTTTTCTTCAGTCTCTGTGTGTTCATATTTTGCTCCTCCTGCTTTTTCCTGTTTGTCTGGTTTTCATGCTCATTCTCTTCAGGACGTCCTATCTGTGCTCCAGTTCCATAGAGCTCCAGCCCTTAAATATGCTGCCAATCTGTCCTTCTCCGCGGGGGGTTTTAGGATCCTGGTCATTTCAATCGGATAACGTTACTCCATGATTCGAGCCTGCCGCGCACATGCGCGCCGCTCTGCAGGTCTTTAACGCGCTCTCCTTCCGATCCACATCAGGAGTAGACACACCACTGTGGCTAAAGTTGTTTTGCTAATTTGTTTTTCCTAAGCGTTGTTTTGAAATCGCTTACACCAAACCTGTTAAGATCTCTTCATCTGAAAGCATCTGCTGTTTGCAAACACTGATAGTACTTGCGTGCTAAGAATTCATTTTTACTCTCATTCTAATCAGAATCCTCCCCCCCTTTTGTTTTTCCCCCCCCCCCCCACACCCCGAACTCTATTTGACACTGATAGAAACGTCCTATAGACGCATTGCAGATGAGCAAACGTTCTAAAAAATACGTCTTGCAGATGTAATTCACTAGGACCGGTTCTCCGAGTTGGAGCGGCTGACCGCTTCGTTACGTTCGAAGTCTTCGTGGAAAGAAAAAAAGAGAACGAAAAAAGAAACTTCCAGGAGATCAAAACTCCAAAAAGAGTTTTTTTGAAAGTTGCGAAAACTGGTGAACGGACGCACTGACTTGGCTTTCGGAACACTGCTTCCTGAACTGTAAAATAAATATATGATAATAATCTTATAAAATAAAAAATAAATTTTTGAAATTGCTTCACCACTAGGTTCGCCGCAAAGTGTTGATTTCTGTGCACCCATGTGATCTCAGATCAGTTTTATATACATTTGTAGACCTTGTATAATAAAAAGAAGAGTTGTAGCACTCGTACATCACGGAGACGTCTATTAGACGTCTGCATTACATCTGCAAGACGTATTTTTTAGAGTGTTTGCTCATCTGCAATACGTCTAGAGGACGTTTCCTATCAGATCTCAAATATACGTTTAGAAGATGTCTGTAAGATGTTTATGATTTAAAACTGACATCTTAGAGACGTCTATCAGATGTTTGCGCACAGCAGATGCTTTCCAGATCTTTAACAGACGTCTTGCAGACGTACCTGCGCTCTCTGGATTTTGGACTTCTTAAGCTCTTCATAAAACAAACAAAGCAAGCCAAATAACATATTATACAGACACTTGGTTTTTGATGGTATTAGATGATTTGTTAATTGCATTTAATACAGTACCTTTTCAATTAAACATTTACAGTTGTTTGTAGAAGGTGTTTTTATGCACGTTTGGTTGAGTTTTCGTTGCACTTACAGCGTTCTGACCAGCAGGGGTCTCCAGCGCTTCGAAACACTGAATCATTTTGCGGAGGAATCGGTTCAATTGATTCAAAACTTCGAAAAGTTTCGGCACACTGTGCACTTCATAACGATGAATAAATTCACTGATAACTGTCCTTCAAAGACGATATTTTGGAAAAAATCGTTAGAAAAAAATCATGTTACCTTTCTTTATAATTATTTATTTTTCTTGCCCTACCATATATAGAAAACAAAACAAAATTGCACAAGAGACAGGCCTGATCTATAAACCTTGTCACACATATCAGCATTTATAAACAGAAACATCTCCACACACACTCTTTTACTGTGTGATAGCGATGAAGTAAACAATGCTTTATATTTAGACATTTAGAGTAGATATTAAGCACACAAATTATGTGACATTGAGAAATTAAAATTAGAACTACAAACACGCATGAAAAGCGTTAAAAACTACAAACATGGTGGATATGCGAGAACTACAGACAGGTAGAGAAAGGGGTTTGAGTGATAATATGTAACCTGTTGAAAAAATATTTATTTAATGTTATGCGCGTTATATTTCATCTTGCAGAAACAGTGAACTTTTATAATCATACGTTTGGTCATTAGCTTTTAAATGCATCATTATGTAAACACATGAGCAGAGTTCTCGGCATGATAGACCCGCGCGACTAGCAGATCAACGTGCCTCTTCATTTCTCTCCAGTATGGTAGGAAATCAAATTAAACGAAATGTGGATGGTTTAAACTGCCCTGTCAATCATCTCATCACAGTTAACATCGAGACAGAATGCACGTAACTAAGCAACAGAGCATCCCTTAAAGAAGCAGCTATGACGAAGTAGTATGTCCCGAAGCTTGCCTACTAGTCTTCTACATACTCAAAAGTATGTAGTTTTTCTTCACAAAAAGAGTACATACTTTTAGGGCATAGTACACGTAGGCGAATTGGGACACAGAGGAACTTCGGAGCGCAAACCGCGAATCACTTGATTTAGATCGGAACTTTAGAGCGCGTATTGCAAATCGTTTGATTTAGATCGGAACTTCGGAGCCGATTCGCAAATCTTTTGATTTAGCCCGGAAACTTTCGGAGCCGGTTCACGAATCTTTTGATTTAGATCGGAACTTCGGAGCCGGTTCACGAATCTTTTGATTTAGATCGGAACTTCAGAGCCGGTTCACGAATCTGTTGATTTATATCGTAACTTCAGAACGCGCACGAATCTTTTGATTTAGATCGGAACTTCGGAGCCGGTTCGCGAATCTTTTGATTTAGATCGGAACTTTAGAGCCGGTTTGCGAATCTTTTGATTTAGATCGGAACTTCGGAGCGCGTATTGCGAATCTTTTGATTTAGATCTGAACTTCGGAGCGCGTATCGCAAATCTTTTGATTTAGATCTGAACTTTAGAGCCGGTTTGCGAATCTTTTGATTTAGATCTGAACTTCGGAGCGCGTATCGCAAATCTTTTGATTTAGATCTGAACTTCGGAGCGCGTATCGCGAATCTTTTGATTTAGATCGGAACTTCGGAGCGCGTATCGCGAATCTTTTTTTCTGATTAGATCTGAACCTTCGGAGCACGTTTCGCAAATCTTTTGATTCAGATCGGGACTTCGGAGCGCGTATCGCGAATCTTTTGATTTAGATCGGAACTTCGGAGCGCGTATCGCGAATCTTTTGATTTAGATCTGAACTTCGGAGCGCGTATCGCAAATCTTTTGATTTAGATCTGAACTTTAGAGCCGGTTTGCGAATCTTTTGATTTAGATCTGAACTTTAGAGCCGGTTTGCGAATCTTTTGATTTAGATCTGAACTTTAGAGCCGGTTTGCGAATCTTTTGATTTAGATCTGAACTTTAGAGCCGGTTTGCGAATCTTTTGATTTAGATCTGAACTTTAGAGCCGGTTTGCGAATCTTTTGATTTAGATCTGAACTTCTGAGCGCGTATCGCAAATCTTTTGATTTAGATCTGAACTTCGGAGCGGGTTCGCGAATCTTTTGATTCAGATTGGAACTTCGGAGCGCGTATCGCGAATCTTCTGATTTAGATCTGAACTTCGGAGCCGGTTCGCGAATCTTTTGATTTCAATCAGGACCGGTATCGCAAATCTTTTTTATTAAACCATACAAAACAAACCATTAAAGCAGTACAATAAAATAATTTTTTTTTTTTTTTTTAAATAACTTTACACTGATATAAATCACTTAAGAAAACCATGGTTTTATTATAGTAAAAAAGCAACTTTCTTTTTGGCGTTTTACTACAGTTTTACTACAAATACCAGGGTAAACTATGGTTAGTGACGCAAAACCACAGATAATTTGTGGTTACCATGATTATAGCAATCACGGTGTTTATTTCATGTAAATGTACACCAGTTTCTCACGCCAATAAAATTATTTTTTTTTACTTTTCTCTCAAGCCTAGAAATTCTCTATTAAAATCAACAGGGATTTGAATTCAGATGTTACTGAACTTAATTGTCCTGTTCGTGATCTGAATAAAATATAATGGAAGATAAATACCTTTATTACGCTCCAAAGAATCATATAAATCAACTCAAGAACTAAGGGTTTTACTTCATAAAATCAGCACTATATAAAAAAACAAAAAACCTAACGGAAACATGATCATGCAAGATATGAAGGAAATCTTGAAATAAGCTTCTTTTTAAACTGGATTTTGCAAAAAGCATTTATTTTAATTTATAGCCTAACAGTTTAAACTTTATTATTTGAACAAACAGCAGCAAAGAATTCACATTTAAAAAATCCAGTTTCGGCTCTGAACAGTTATCAGATGTGATAAGGGTCGAGTTGTGTTTTCGCGAACGGTTGCGAGCGTTTCTGAAGTCGATGTCGAGGAATCACCATGAGCCACAAGCTAGCGGCTCCTGATGGTGTCTCTCGAGCTGAAACACACACAGATTATTCCAACATCTGCATGAGAACCGACTGAATGAACTAAAAGCGGCTGCGCTACGAACGTTCACATCGACTATCAAGCCGCCAGCAGGACGACAGGCCACAAGCAGATTAACAAGATGAACAAACAGAGGGAGAAACGGGGTTTTTAACCAGGCATCTGCACTGTTGCCAGCCTGAAAAAAAAATGAGTCCAGTAGGTTAGGGTAGATTGACCATACCTACCATTATTGTCAGCATTTCATTGCAGAATTTAACAGATGTCAGTTCTTCAGTAGAGTTGAACTTCTGTAAGTAGATGGAAAATAGAGATGCAAAAAACTAAGGAAAAAGACTACATACATACATAAGAAAACAATACATAAACACAAAATGACTTAAAGGGACTATTTGCCCCTTTTCCAATATCAGTCTCTGGTTGTTCCCCCAGAATGTGTTCTGTGCCCCGTGAAGGGTTCAGCCTCAAAATTTATGATTTGCATTTGGAAAATGCTATATTGAGTGTGGACAGAAGCAGAAACATGCTGTTTTTTCGGGCCTGTCTCTTTAAATCCAAATGAGCTGCTGCTCACTCCGCCCCCCTTTTTTTCCGGAATAGAGCTGCGCCTTACAGCTCATACTGCTTAAAAACATCTGGTTTTGGTTATGTTTCTTATCTGTTATCGCACGAAATATAATCATCTGCTTTTAAAGCATATCGAGTTTTAAACTTCTGATATAGGGTTTCTGAGCGCACCACTGAAGACACGCACAGACAAGCGGCGTTGTCACATGAGGTGAATAATAAACTTAAGGGGTTCTTCATCACACAAAGTTTACGTTAAAAAACAACACGAGTTAATCTTAAACAGGGGGGTATGTCTGTGAGGTAAAACACGATCCTCTGGAAAAATCCATAACCTCTAATGTTGTTATGTTCTCGACCCGTCGCCTGTGTTCAGCAGGAAATTTACATTAAATACAATTAATCACACTGCTACCTTTCATGCTCTGTTGTCTCCTCGCTAGGTGGGACCTCTAAACGTGCTTCAGTGCTCGTCTGTGAACACAGCCAAAACACAGGAAACACGTTGAGTTGCTCACAGACTGGACCAACAAATTTCATGGCATTAAAAAAGGCTTGTTTTTCTAGTACAACGTTGTCGCTTGCTAAACCACAATGACGGTGTTGATGGGTTGTGTAAACTTGTAGATTAAGGGGCGGTGATATTATAATGAGATCCTTTGCCACGTCACCAAGCGAGCGAAATCAGACACGCTCGTTTTCTCAAATGCTTGCAGAAAAAGGCTTACCAAAAAAAAATTACTGGGCTAATCTTTTTCACGTTTCCTTGATTGGTAGATGCACCGGGGAACTGATTATAGCACTTAACACCTGGAAAAGTCAGGTTTTCATGATATGTCACCTTTAATACATAATATAAATAAAACCCAACCAAAAAGAATTAGGATAGACCATTGGCCCAATTGACCCAGGTGGTAAAATAGGCACAATAAAAAAAAAAAAAAAAAAAAAAAAAAAACACAAATATATACAGAAAATACCAAAAACACACGAAATACCAATCATTAAGACATAATTATAAATAAACAATAGATACATACACACAAATATAAATAAAGAAAAAACTAATGACTTGATGAATAAAAATACAAACCAGAACTAAGTAATAAAATAAAATATATATAAATGCATAAAATATGTTTAAAAACCAAAACATTAAATGAGGAAAAAAAAAAAGAAAAAAAAAACCCCTAAAGAAAAACAAGGAATTTATTAAATGGGTCTCAGAAGAGCGAGCTCATAATTCCTTGTCATATGGACAGAAATGTATACATTTCATAAAAAAATGTAAATTTAAAACGCAAAATACTGTTTCACAGCTCAGCAAGAGGCTCAAACCCTGAGCCTGTTCAGATAAATGTTGAGCTCCTGTGCTGTGAGTGTGTTGAGATGAAACACACGGCTGTTAAAACACGCTCGAATGCTGGCGACGTGTTAGCAAACATGCAAAGCTGCAGTGACTGCGAACGCAGAACGCATCTCACCTCCAGCCCGTCAGGACACAGAACAACATTTCTTTTTCCTTCTTTTGGGCTTTTACAGAACACAGGTGAAGAAGAAACCACATGAATGCAGATTTCATCTAGTGCTCTTGTTTCAGAGAAAACACAGCATGTTTTTAAAGAAACCGACTGTCTGAAAATGACAAATGTTGCATTTATAGTCATGCATTTGACACATGCTTTTATCCAAAATGAGTTGCATTGCATTCAAAGTGCATGCATTTTCTGGGAGTATTAAACCCGTGATGTTCATCTGCGTCATCGACTGTTTGAGCTCCTCATCGAAACAAACGAGGAATCATCTGAAGACTATGATATAATGTGATGTAAAGGGCTTTACCTGTCGGCGCAGGTGGACTTCACGGCTCGGGATGTTCTCGTCACACTCCAGATCCTCGTCAGCTTTACCCTGAACACACACCAGACAAAACTCTGCCGTTTCCTGACACACACACACACACACACACTTTAGAGGCTGCACTCTCAGAAGCAATCAGAAGTTCAGGCTTCATTTATATTCACTATAGTATTTCAAGCAATTAAACGGCATGATCGATTTGTTTATTCAAAATAATAATAATACAATGTTCTCTGGAACACTAGGTGGCGCTGTGTTCAAACTTCTCAGGTACTCTGGGACATGCTGTCGATGATCAAAACAAAATGGATAATAAATGTATATACAAAATAAAAAACCAAAATAATTAATATAAGTATAAACAATTATTAAAGTAAAACTAAATAGATAATAATACTAATAATAAACAACAATTATTATTATATTATTAAAAATAAAAATAACAATTCGTGACAACGTTGCATAAATGAACAAAATGCTGAAAGATATTTTAAATAAAAATACAAAAAAAAAAAATACATAATTAATAAAAACTTATAATTAACGAATCGATCATTTACTAAAAAGAATGAATGAATAAATAGTAGTACTAATAAGAATATATTATAAATAATTTAATACAAATTTACATTGTGAAAGTTGCATAAAAATTAGAGAAAAATTGCTGAATTTTAAATGAAATATAACAAACAAAACTAAATTAATAAAAGAAGACTAGTAATAAAAAATGATAAACACATAAATAATTATTATTATAAAAACAATCCAAATTTAGGTGACAAAGTGTTGCATAATAAAATATGATTTATAAAATTTGCTGCAATTTTAAAAAATATGATAAAACACAAAATACATACATAAAATGAAATAAAAAGAAAATGAAACTCAATAAAACAAAAATAAATGTAAATAAATTAATTAACTAAATAAATAGGTAGTAATAATAAATAATCAGCATTACTATTAAATAAAAATAATTAAAATGTGAGTTGCATAAAATTAGATAAAATTGCTGAAAATATTGATCAAAGTGTAATGATATAAATTAAAAACATAGTCTTCCCACCAAAACCATAGCTGTGTCTCATTTGGAAGGCTGCACCCTCCGGAGGTCGAATCCTCTGGAGGTCGCATCCTCTGTAGGATGCATATACGAAGTGTCCTCAACTTAGAATTAAACGAGACGGCCTTCGTAGGACAGGCGGAAAAGGAAAACGGAAGTATCACGTTGCTATGCCAACACATTTAGAGCATCGTTGCGCTCTCACACTACTTAAATGAAAATTATTTCTAAATTTGGAAAGTAATTTGAAAAAAAAAAAAACGCTTTTACTTGTTTTATTTTGTTCAACGTTTGAGGAGCTGCAGCGTACCTACAACAGGCATATATTAGAGAAAAAAGGAGGAGGATATTAAAAACAAAATTTATCCATTTTTACCGAGGCGATTTAAGGTAAGTTGTAAACACCACATCTGCGCTTGTGTGTACGTTACATCTGCCGGCGCCGGCATTTTTCAAATTAACAACGGTTGTTCACGGAGACGCAAAGAATTGTGGGTTATCTGAAGCAGCGAAGGATACACCTCATGCATCCTCCGAAATCCTGTGAAAGAAGGTCGCATTCGAAGGTCGCCTTCGGAGTGTCCTACTTGCTTTTCTGAAATGAGACAAAAGCCTCAATGACGTATGCAGCCTTCGAATTCGACCTCCGGAGGAGGCAGCCTTCCAAATGAGACACAGCTAATTGGGGGGTAGTTGTTAGGAAAAATAGATGCGTATGAGACGAGCAACACGAAACGTAAACAAAGGTGTGTGTTACTTTGTAGGGTCATTTACAACAGCTTCGAACGCGGCTCGGCCAATCAGAGTCAAGCACCGGAACTCTCCGCTTTATAACACTGAGTTAGGAATAGACGCCCGTGAACTGCTATAATTGGAAATCACCTCGTTCTGCGGGTTCAGCAGAGAGACGCGCACCTCCCCAAACGGGCCCCAGGTCTCATGGGTCCTGAGCACCAGATCCCCCCGAGGCACCAGCTCCGTCGCTGACCCCGCGGCCCAGATCTGAGGGTGAACAAACACAAAACACAAACACAAAAACAAGACAGAAGGCAACGACAGCACAGGCGGTACAGGGGTCACCAGACAAACCCCAAGATCATTACCAACGGTTTCACCACGCTCCGCCTATACCGAGGGAGCAGCGTGTCATGTCCGGCGTGAAGCACACACGGCGAGGCCGGATCTGAAAACCGATGGCAGGAGCATCGCTCACTCTTCCTCAACATACCAGCGCCGAAAAAGGACAGACGAAGTCGGGGAGCCACAGACAGAGCAGGGACATTAAACTGGCCTAATGAGCAACACGAAACAGACTGTCTGTGTCGAACAACTCACCAGGCCACCGCAATACACGTTTAACAAATGCATTGCATATGCATTTCAATTTTCTAGCAAAAATAATATTGTGATGAAGGCGGCTTATTATTGGTCTAAACCATAAAACATAACTTGAAATAAAAACTGGGAGGAAGAAAAAAAAAAAAATCACTTAGCAGCCCAAGGAACATTATAAGTTTAATGGAAGTACAAAAACTAAAATAACACATGAAATTTATATAATATATATTATCTATAGGAAGGAAAATATATATAAAAAAAAAAAAAAAAAAAACTAACACAAGTGATAAAAACAATTAATTACAAAACTGAAATTAAATGAAAAGGAATGCGTGGATAAAGGAACACACAAAAAAAAAACTCAATATTGAAAAACCTATAGACCGCATTATTAAAAAAAAAAAGGTGATAAACAACAAAAAAAACATACTGAATTGAATGAAATGAATACACACAAGAAGAAACACCAAAAAGGGATTAACGACAATGGAAAAAAAAGACCTTCTTAATTTTTTAAACCTAGTTAGGTGACATCAAAATGACTAAATCTTAAATTAAAATGGAAAATAATACGAAAATCTAAATATTAAAATTGATTAGATATACTAAAAAAATAAAGTAGATACAAAAATAAACGGACAAATTACTAAAGTGAATAAAATAAAATTCTAAATATTAATTACTAAGCAGCATTAAAAAACAAAATACTCCAACATATCAAAATACAATGAAACCATTTTAAAAGATGATTAAAACAACAGACATGCTGACACAAAATGCGACAAAAATAAGACTACACCAAACAACTTCACAAAAAACTAAACTAAAATTAGTAATAAAATAGGAAAGTCAAGAAATATAAAAAAGAATATAACAATAACAGAAACCACACCAAACACTACCTAAACGTTACATGAAGAGTAACTAGAACACTGAGGGAGCACAATAATCAAATGTTCATCGCGATACAATTAAGGGAACGCCACACAAAGTTACGTAATCATTCAGAAGAAGTCCTATTAGTTATTGCATGCTAGTTAAAGATGCGTTTTTTTTTTTTTTTTTTTTACTTCTACAGTTCATCATTAAGTGTTTTTCCATTGTTTTAGTTTAAGTATAACATAATACCATTCATATTCATACTTTTTTATAATTTAAAGAAGAAACCAATCCGATGTATATTTGACATTTGAGGCTCAATACTATAGAGAAGCACTAAAGGTTAGTGTTCGCAGCTTGTTTATTTTCATATAAAAATACGGCATGCAGTTGCTTCAAACACTGGTATAAACACCATTCAGTGTAAATTGTGATAATGGTAATTAATAAATCGCAATTACAATTTCAAGGGAATAATCGACACTTCTGATTTGTCATAATCGTGCAGCACTAATAGAAAGTCTAGTAGTTTATCGGCGACTGGTATAATGTGACTGATGATAAAAAGCGTGTCATTCAGATCTTTGACAGATTAGATCGTCTCCAGAGAGACTGCGTGCCGCACCTGATCAGAGTTGTTCTTGAGCTTAACGAAGCGTCCGTCCAGGTCGATCTCGTCGATGCACAGGTTCCCGCGCGAGGAGGAATGCTGGGAGAGCTTGTAGCTGGGAGACAGTCCTGAACTCGTGCCCTCGTGTTTGCGCTTCCTCGTGCGAGAGACCGACGACTGCTGGACCGGACTCGGAGACAGATTCAGTCTGAGAGCAACCAAAGCACACAAACACAGCTCTCAGCAGCACTCAATGCACTTCATGCTAGCTAATGCATTTATTAATCCGTTAAATGTCAGCTAATAAAAACATAATTGTTTGTTCATGGTGCATGAAGTAACGTTAACATTGTTATTATTATATAAATTTAAATTATGCATAAGATACAATGGTTGAAACTGCACATTTAACCACAGCATTTAAATAAGAACAGGGAAACAAAAAACAAGAAAAGAAAATAAAAAAAAAAAACAGCATTTATTAATTTGTTAAATGTTAGCTACTAAAACATAGTTGTTAATGTCCGTTCACTGTGCTTGGAATTATGTTAACAATACACTTGAACAAAAAAAAAAAAAGGATTAATTAAATGCTTAAAATATCATTATATAAATTGAAATGCATAAAAACAAGGTAGATAAAATTGTTGAAAATGAACATTTAACAAAAAAAATTACTTTAAATAAAACACAAATAAATTTAAAAAGCAAACAAACAAATACAATTCATTCCATCAGCAGAGCTTGGGAAATAGGCGCTTGGTTTAAAGTTAAATATCTGACATTTAATTAATTCCATTAATCTCTAATCTTTTGTTACATTATAAATGTCACTTTTGATCATTTTAGTGCATCCTTGCTGAATGAAAGTATGAGGGTCAAAGACGACAAAGGGTTTAAGCATAAAAACAAGTGTAATACTGCTTTAAAATGTTGTTGTTTTTCCCAAACAAAATGTAAATTTTAAATAAATAATTTAATTGCAATTTTGTTTTTGTTTTCCCGAGAAAAAAATAAATAAATACATTTTCCCTGATTTTCAGAAGAGACTCACTAAAATATCATTCAGTGTAACAATCTTGTCAGGCATATTTAGAACCAGAACCATTTTATGACATTAAAAGACTAATATTTCCACCCCAAATACTAATTGGTTTCCTTTTAAATAATTTTTTAAACAGGCCCATATCCTAGGTTGTCGCCATTTATCAGCATAAGGACTTTTTTACTCATTTAAAACAATGAAATTTAATATACTCCCTTATTCTTTTATATATGTTAATATGTACACGTCAGAATAAGCATGTTCTACATAAATATTGTGTTACACTGAATGACAATGTAACATTATTTCAACCAAATTGTAACATTGTATCCTCCAAAAACTTATCTGAAATCTTAAAAGTAGAAACTTTAGTTACATTTAATGTGCTTTCTATCGACATATAATCACTTGCCCTCATCCGTCCCTCCCGAACCTAGAACAAAAGTGTCCCTCGCGGGTCAAAATGACCCGAAGGCTAAAAATGACATTCATTTAATTTTTGGTCCAGAAATCTTTAATTTAAAAATAAAAAAAATCTTTGCTTTTTGCAGATATACATTAAAATAAATAATAATAAAAAATAGAAATAACACAAATCATCCACTAACATTTACTTTTTTTTGCTGTTGTTGAAAAATTATATTAATATCTTTATCGCTTTTGATCAATTTAATGCATCTCTGGTGAATAGAATTTCTTTAAAAAAAAAAAAAAAAAAAAAACCCTGAATGGAGTAGATAAGCTTAAACTCACCAAAAAACAAACGTTCATATAAACAAATAAAACTTTAAATACAAATGTTTTTTTCATCAGTGGAATTCAATACCACAATCAATTAGAGAATGTTCATCATTTAACTCATTTAAGCATCATTTTAAGAAACCGCTTCCTCATAACCAACAACAGGAACATTAATGTTGTTCATATATATTCAGCTGCTTTCCATTTTAAATTTTTAATACATTTATTTTATTGTCAGTTTGTATAATTTGTTGCTTAATTTTTGGTTGAACTTCGATGTCATTGTTTTTTTTTCTTCTTCTAGTTTTTTGGCCTAATAACATCTGGCAAGGGGACTACCAATGAAAACTAACATTTGGGCTAACTTGGGTACATTTACTTTCATGAATGTTGATTAAAACCCTCATCCGTCCCTCCTGAACCTAGAACAAAAGTGTCCCTCGCGGGTCAAAATGACCCGAAGGCTAAAAATGACATTCATTTAATTTTTGGTCCAGAAATCTTACATTGATACAATTTTATAATTTGTTTTCTAAATATTCATGTAGGTTTTTTTTATTATTTTTTGGTGATTTTTATTATATTTACCTTTTATTCTGGATATTTTTAAGGAAATAAGCAGTTTTTGTACATTATTTCACCAAAAAACTAAAATAAAAGACACAATTTCAGTCCTGTTTCATCAAAAACCAACAGGTGGCCTTGGAATTGAGTCACTGAGTGTCTCTGATGCCATCTGGTGGGAAAAATTACATAAAATTGCATTTTATGGTTACAGCTACTAGAGGGGCCTATAGGATCCTATGGAGACTTTTAACAGAGCAAAACAAGTGAAACATGAGAAATAAGATCATCTTAAGGCTTCAATTTGGTTGTTTATGGATTCAAATATATATTGAAACATTACAAATTAACTATTAAAAAAAAACAAAATCTAACCGATAGAACTAAACAGTAATTCATACATAAGATATTTTGTAAAAATACAAATGATATAAACATTGGTCTCCATCACAGCACTCAAATCTGTGTTAAGTAAAATAAAAAAAAATAAAAAAAGGAAAAATGACAGTCATATCCCAGCAGAAAGATGAAAAACATTATAATGTGTTCTATGGGAGGTGTGTGTTTACGCTGTGTGTGTGTATGTGAGTTTTTCTCTGCATTGGGGATATTCTGTAGTATCAGCCCTTCGTTTGGGTATACATCTTTACTGGATTGTCTCAGATTTTGTTGTATATAATTATATATATATATATATAATATATATATATTATATATATATGAAAAATGCAGTGTTCTTGTAAATTCCATTCATTCCTATGCGGGTCAAAATGACCGCGAGGGACACTTTTGTTACTTTTTTTTGCACCCATTTAAACTCCTCGAATCCACTCAATTTTTTTGTGTATTCCTGGTGCAAGTGTGAACGAAGTAAAGAAATCTTGGACCATACGATCAACACACGATATTTAGAATCTTTTTGAAAATCTTTTTCGGGTCAAAATGACCCGAGGGACGGATGAAGGTTTTAGTGTACACTGTCCCTTTTTTGTGAAATAAATAAAATTAATAAAAAGATCAAGCAAACACAAAACAAGCATAGTTTGGAGTGTAAGAAACGCTGCAGAGTTCGGCTCACCGCTTCTCCTCTCCCTCCAGCATCTTGCGGTAGGCGTTGATCTCCATGTCCAGCATGAGCTTGACGTCCAGCAGGTTCTGGTGCTCCTCCAGCTGCTCCTGCATCTGCTGCCGCATGTCTGCCATCTCCTGCTCCTTCTGCGAGAGCCGCTGCTGGTTCATCTGTCGCTCACGCGCCAGCATCTGCTCCAGCTCCTGAACACGAGCCTCCAGAACCCCATTCTGAGCCACAGACAAGAGCACTTCCAATCAATGAAGAGGCTCTTCTGCACACCAAGGCTGCATTTATTTAAATATTATTCGAATTAAACAGCTGTTTTCTATGTGAATATCTGTTAAAGTGTATTTTATTTCTGTGATGCAAAGCTGATTTTATTTAGCATCATTACTCCAGTCTTCAGTCTTCACATGATCCTTCAGATATCATTCTAGTATGCTGATTGCTGCTCAAGAAACATTTCTGATATTATCAATGCTGAAAACAGTTGTGCTGCACAATATTTTTGTGGCGACCGGGATGCATTTTATTTTCAGGATTCACAGATGAACAGAAAATAAACAGCATTTATTTGAAATCGAAATCTACTCTAACATTATAAACGTCTTTACTGGCACTTTTGATCAATTCAATGCATCCTTGATGAATTAAAATATATATTATTTCTATAATGATTTAGTGTTTAATGTTACAAAAGCTTTTTATTTCAAATAAAAATTCAGCTTTGATCACAGAAATAAAACATTTTAAAATATATTAAAATATGAAACAGCGATTTTAAATTGTAATAATATTTCACAATTTACAGTAGTATTGGTGAGAAAAAAATGAAGGCTTGGTGAGCAGAAGGAGACTTCTTTAACAACATCGTATTATAATGTTCAAAAACTTTGACTGGTGTGTGTGTGTGTGTGTGTGCTGTAGGTATATATATATATAATATATATACTGTATATATATTATATATATATATATATAATATATATATATTATATATATGAAAAATAGTAATGTACAAGTTAGGGGATATTCCAAGTTATTTACTTATAAAAAAAATTAAAATAACTTAAAAAATCACGAACATTTATATGGTCATGATATAAATAATGCCTTTGTCACTTTTGAACAATGTAATGCATCCTTACTGAATAAAAAAAAAACTTACTGACCTCAAACTTTTGAACATTAGTGTAAAATACTAAATAAAATTAAAAAATAACATTTTCATGAAGAAAATTATGCATGTTTTACTGTCACTTTTGATCAATTTACAACATCCTTGCTGGAAAAGAGTATTTTGAACATTAGTGTAGATGAGCTTAAAATGACCAAATCTGAACTAAAAACCTCTTTTCAGCAATAGGATCATTACCTGTTTCTGCAGGTTGTTGATCTGCAGCGACTGAGACTCCAGTCGGAGTTTAGTTCCCGCCAGCTCTTCTCTCGTCGACGAGGCGAAGTCGCTGTTCTTCACCGCCGCCTGCTTGGCGTTCTCCAGCTGCAAGAGATCAACGCAGAGCACTGAGAACCTGGAAACCAGCTTGCTCTGTGAAATGACTGACACATTACTGAGGTACCATGACAGACAGACGTGACGGACTCAAGCACTTCCTGTGCGTCCAGGTCGCAGCAGCCACTTCCTGTCGCTCAAATCCCTGAACTACAGTTTTCCTGCACCTCAGCTGAGAGAAACTGCAGACTACCTCGCTCTGAGAGACAGACGGATAAATGTACATCTCTGACTGCTGGAAAAGCCTCTTTTAACCCTTAAATCGCATTAGACTCTTTTCACATGTTCCCGGGTCATTTTTGACCCGAGCTTATTAAACAGTCATAACTTCATATTTTTCAACAAACACCATATTGTATTTGTATCATTAACTTCTCATTAATGAGTGAAAGTGCAAAAATGTCAAACCTCTGAATGCTACCATGTTTTACTATGCTGCTACTACATTTTAACCCCTTATTGTCCATTAAAAAAAATTTGACAAATTCTATGAAATTTCAAATTTTCCAAGAACTATTGCAAAACAACTGTGACGTGAGATACATAATCTTTTTTTTGCAGTATTCCTGAGAATTGTCACTTCAGTATCTCATTATATGAAATTTATAAGAACAGATAAACTGATAATTATCAGTATTAATGAATTAAATTGATCAAAAACTGTTGAAAGCTACATATTCTTTTTTTATAATGCAATCAAAACAACATCAAAGCAACATAAATGTCACTCTGGAATGTTTTCAAACGAAATGGATTTATTTCAGTTGCATGAAGTTTCACCTTCGGATGAAAACACGATCGACTGCGCTTCAACAATAGGTGGCAGCTTTCAAATCTAGACTATTTGTTCTTTGTACTTTTGACCTACATCGTGGAGTTCATTAGATAGAGTTAATTTGTCACGTCAGTTACATCTTTTGTCCGTTTACGGTGTTTCTGTGCATGCTGAGCATATTTAAATTTACCATCAAAATTCCTCGAAGTGTGTGTGACATTCGGGAAAGAGGCTAAATGTATTTTACACGAGAGTCACTTCAAGCCAAATTCTAACTCTCATACCATGTTGTCAAAAAACGAACAAAAAGGCGAGCATAATTCAACATGAACAGGCCACAGTTCACTTTCTGGTTCAAAATCTGACCCGAATGCAAACTGTTAATGAGTTTATTTAAAATAATTGTAAAATCTGGAAAAAAATAAATCATATTTTGTAGGTCTTAGCTCCATACGTCATTTTCTTTTTTTCCCGTGAATTTTTATGTACCCGTTTGGGGTCCAAAACCGTCTTTGCCGAACATGCTAATTCATATCCGTTCTTCTTGCTTTCCAAAGATGTAACTATTTATTTTTATTGGTTTATACTCTTAATATTTTTTTATCTAAAAAATTAAAAATCATAAAATGTAGTTTGGTAGCCTTAATCCGAGCAATTTTTTTCCCCGTACTAAAACTATGGATATTTTTTAGACCATTTATGTACCACTTCAGGCTCCAACAATCCAGTTTAAATGGTTATACACTTAATTCAAATTCAGAAAAAATAAATTATGCATATTTTGATCGTCTTAATATAACCATTTAGTTTAAATGGTTAGCTCGTGTGGGCTAAAAACTTGTTTTTTTTTTTTTTTAATTAGATTAAACTGAATAAATAAATGTTTTGGCTAGCTGTAATCCATAAGCAGAGTGTTTTGTAACAATTCAGTTCACATGGTTATATACCTTAAGAAATATTTTTTTTAAATCTGGAAAAAAAAAACAAATGTGTATTTTGATAGTCTTCATTTTCCTGTACTAAAAACCATGGATTTTTTTTTTAGAAATGATGAGCTGCTTCAGAGTGAAACTGAACTGAATGCGATAGAAGGGTTAAGCTGGTTAACGCTTGATTTTGTGCATTGCTGCTGCATTACGAAACGCATCAGAAAATTCATAAAACTGCGAAGAAATAAGCATATATGGCCTTTCCTCCAGGGGAATTTGCTGAACACGTGGTTTATAGTCTCATACACATCCGCTTTAAAAGCTCCAGCATCTGGAGGAAACTGAGGAAAGTATTTGGGGAGATTTTGGCCAGCTTGTCTCTTCTATTCTGCCAAGGAAGGGTTTTTATTTCTGCTCTCGCAGTCTGTTTTGCAGTTTCACTGGCTGCTGCTGCTCAGTGCTGGTCAGATACAGTGTAACATGCACAGATGAACACCAGCCAGCTGATAGAAAGCTAGTAAGACATGTATTTCATTATTGACTGACAGCATGTTTTACGAGTGTGCACACTAGAAAAGTGCCGGGTGACTCGTGCAGGGGCAGAGAAGAAAGGAGATTGTCATGCAAAACTATATTATGACTTAAAATAAACCACTACTACAATAATAATATAACAATGTTTTATAAATAATAATAAACAACAACAAATCATAATAGTAAATCATATATTTTTTATAATATAAAAATAAAATATTTTATAATTTCAGTATATTCATACACACATATCTATATATATATATCTGGTAAAGAAACCCGAGCGCAAATATATGACTATAATAACAACATTTCAATATTTTGTTCAATATAATTTTTTTTTAAACAATACTGTAATCAATCTGCAGGTCATTATTTATAATAATATACTAGAAATTTTTTTTATAATGCCATAATATTAAAATCAAAATAATATAAAATATATTAATACGAATAAATAAATAAATTCCTCCTAAATACGTATCCATCTATCTTTTCTATAATAATATATTATATTATAATGATACAACGTTTTTAAACAATGGCAATACACATTTTGTGTATTATTAGTAATAAAGACATATACATTTTATATCAAACAATATTACTATAATAAATATACATTTAATATAATAGTCCTGAGATATATATGTGTTTTTTCCAAATAATATAAAAATATATTTTTATTTGGCCAGGCACATGGAATACACCTCTACTTTTTACTTGAGTGAATGTGAGTGATGCATAAATATATAAATAATATATATATATATAGTATATATATATAGTATATAGTATATATACATACACACCTACATATAAATCAACAAATATAAACTAAGCAGGCCTTGGGAGAAAATATTTTGTACGATTGATAAATAAAATGAGTAGCGTTCTGAACAAACGTTCAGTGAGAACAGAAGCCGACGGTTGTACCTTGGCTGCGAAGGTTTTCTGCAGCTCCTCTTGTACTCTGGGATTTGAGCCTCATGTCCTCTCGAGCGCTTCAGGGCTTCGGCTAGTTTCCCTCGAACTTTCCTCTGTCTGGCCCTGTCTCACTCACCAGCCGGCTCTCGTGACACTTCGCATCTCACGCACTCTCCTCACAACAGCACACGAGCGCCCCCCCCAGCAGCCCCCGCAGCAGCGCACACGCAGTCCGCAGCCGCGGCTGTGCGAACCAGCATCAGAACTGAACACGAGCACGAAACCTGTTCACTGAATGCTTCTGGATTCCATCTTCTCCTTAAAGCGTCTGGATCTGGTTCGCGCGTCCACTCGCCGCAGCATCTCCGAGTTTCAGGCGGGTTTTGATGTTCTGCAGCCCAGACTCCAGCTTAAGGCAGAGTAAGAGTTTACTTCATTGGGGTTCAAGTTTTGGAAACGACTGCACATGATAACCTCAAGCTGGGCAATACTTGTACTCGTTCCTATCATTCTCACATTGATGGACGTACACAAACTTATAATAAATAAAATAAACATTACTAAACTACTAAAGTTCAAATGAAAGACAAAACCTTACAAAAATATATATAAAAACGAAAATATATTAACTATAAAATAGTTTAAATTTTTTCACATTTATTACGGTTAAATAAAACTATCAAAAAACTTGCGTTACTGAAACAAACTTTAGCAGAAATAATAAAAAAAATCTTTATCTATAAAGATATACTATATGCATGTATCTATCTAATAGATAGATAAGATATTTCTAATTTTATCTAAGTTGCCAAGCAACATCTCTTCACAGTGTAAATGCACACAACCAAACAAACTAAAACTGAAAGCAAATTAACACTATTTAGACACAAAAAAAACTAAATATAAAATGTATACATAATAAAAGTTTAATATATTTCAAAACAAACTCAAACCATAATTATTTTCATGTTTGGACATAAAACTATAACTGAAAATAAATATTTTAGTTTCCAAAGCAATATTTCTAATTTTGCATACGTGTAACTTGTGACTAACATAACGTAAACTGAACAAAATTGATATTAATACATAGACAAAACACCATTATTAAAATTAGTAAATGACGACAAAATATATATAAAAAAATTATTTTTGTTAAAAAATCCATAAAAAAAAATAATAAATAAAAAATAAAAAAAAATTTATGGTAGCTCGTTGCCAAGTGAAACCTTTCTCATTTTGATTGATGTATTAAAATAACAATACTAAACATGAAAAAAAAAGACAAAAGTATATACATAAAAATAAAAGCTCATTCATAAGATGATTAATAATTCACAAAATATTAATAAAAAGTAAAATAGTCTCACAAATGAGTAAAACACTGATCTCCATCACAGCGCAGGATAACTGAAGTCATGTGATCCACGATTACTGACACCGGCCTGAAGCACCGCGGCCCGTTCTTCATACGCGGCTAACTCAGTTAGCTGGATGTGATTGTTGAGGATTTGGCCTGATCTTGGATTGTTTGGTTCTTCGAAGCTCATCCCAGAGTTGCTGTCATATCAACAGGTCCATAAGCTTAAACCTGCCCGGGAGCAGGCTTATTTCATGTAAACAAGATTAGATCGCATCTTTTTAAGCAGAACTAAAACTTAAAATCTGTCCGCTACCACCGCAACTTTATTACAAGAGTACCCTACTAATCCAGGGACAATAATAATCATTTAAAAATGTATTTAAAGATAATATAATCATGTTGTGTAGTCTTTAATACTATAGACACAGCCAGTTTTACTCACTGAAGGATTTATTCGTCATAAAATTATTACTTCTTAATTGCATTCGAGTCTTACACACATGCTGTACAGATAATGTAGAGCCGTGCATTATGCGGTCACGTAACAAATCTGCTTCCAAGATAAAATTACATGAACTGCTAATTGCTACATTGAAATAAAAATATAAAATATTAGAAATCGTGAATATAAATAATTGGGAATCATGTAAAAATAGAAATAAAATAAAGTGTACAGTTTCTTGATCGCTTCTAAATTTTACGTAGTTTTGTTTCTCTTGGCTGTTCCGTTATAAAGGTCCAGAAATTTGTCAAGTTTTTCGTCAGGTGTCTTTATTAATTAGATGATGTCATTACATTTGCTTTCTTGCCTCGCCAATCCGCTGCAGTGGCTGCTCTGGTTTCGATATCGATACATAGCTCCCTTTTAACCAACCCAGACATGCAATTTCTCAGATAACTCTCCGCCATACTATCTAACACTGCTTGGCGTTCGAAGAACCGGATTACCCAGATCCTGATTAGCGCAATGATTTTCATCTCGGATGTAATAAGCGACGTACGAAGAACGGGCCCCTGACTAGTGATGGAGTAAACGGCTAGTTAGTGCGAACCGCTTCAGCCGCTGTGCTTTGACGCGTGTTTGCACTCACATTAACCACTTGAGTCCTGAGCTCAGAAATCTCATTCTCCAGCCGGCGGTTGGTGGCCAGTAAATTGGCATAATCTGCTTCCTTCGAGTTCAGAGCGGCTTCGAGATTCCTCCAGTGTCCCACAGCCGTGGTCAGCTCACTCTCCTTCTTATTATTCCTGAGACGTGAGGAACAAACACTGCATTCATCAGGATGCGCTGACACGGAGAAGGTGTTAATTTCATTGATGAATAATTTGTCAACGACGATTTTTTTTTTCACAGATGACAACGAGACGATAACGAACTAAAACTCTTTTTGAATGACAAAAACTATGACGAAAGTCTATTGACAGGAAGGTACGATTTGGGAAGATTCATTCAGAAGGAATCTGCTGTGTGGTTCAGAGGTTAGATGCGTGCGAACATATGAACCGGCGGGACACAAGCTAACATACACTTGCTGCACGTCGCATAAAACGTTCAAAAATGTCAATATGTGGGAGTAAGAGAAGAGCAGACATATGGATAAATCTGACGACGCAAGAGAACTCAATTCTGTCTGGTTTTCTGAGCGCAGACACTGAAAGCATACACACACAGAAAGCGCCTCTCACACAGCACATAAGTACTGTTTCACATTGCATGAACGGAGAGCTAGTGCTGGGCGGTATGACCAAAAATGTATATCACGGTATTTTTCAAAATTATACCGGTTTCACGGTACAAGACGGTATTTTTTTGTGTGTGTGTGTGTGTGTATAGATGTAGTATAGTGTGTGTGTATATAGATGTAGTATAGTGTGTGTGTATAGATGTAGTATAGTGTGTGTGTATATAGATGTAGTATAGTGCGTGTGTGTATATAGATGTAGTATAGTGTGTGTGTGTATAGATGTAGTATAGTGTGTGTGTGTGTATAGATGTAGTAGAGTGTGTGTGTGTGTATAGATGTAGTGTAGTGTGTGTGTGTGTGTGTATAATGTGGTGTGTGTATAATGTAGTTAGGTGTGTATAATGGTAGTGTAGTGTGTGGTTTTGTGTGTAGAATGTAGTATAGTGTGTTGTGTGTGTAGAGATTAGTATAGTGTGTGTGTGTGTTTGTGTGTATTGTGTGTGTGTGTGTGTATAGATGTAGTAGAGTGTGTGTGTGTGTGTGTGTTTTGTGTGTGTGTGTGTTTGTGTGTATTGTGTGTGTGTGTGTGTATAGATGTAGTGTGTGTGTGTGTATAGATGTAGTGTAGTGTGTGTGTGTGTGTGTATAATGTGTATATACAGCCTGTATAATAATGTGTGTTGTATAGATGTATGTAGGGGGTGGGTAGTATAAGATGAGTGTAGTGTGTGTGTATGATGTAGTATAGTGGTGTGGAAGATGTAGTATAGATGTAGTATAGTGTGTGTGTTAGAAGCATGTATATGTGGGTGTGTGTATAGCTGTAGTATAAGTGTGTGTGTTAGATGTAGTTATTGTGGTGTGGTGTATATTGTAGTAGATTTGTGTATAGATGTAGTATAGTTGTGTATAGCTGTAGTATGTGTGTGTATAGATAGTATAGATTTTATATAGTGTGGATAGATGTATAATAGATGTTGTGTGTGTGTGTGTATAGATGTAGTATAGTGTGTGTGTGTGTATGATTTAGTCATAGTGTTGTGTTTATAGATGTAGTGTCGTGGTGTGTAAGATTGTAAGTGTGTGTGTGTGTGTGTCTAGAGTAGTATTTGTGTGTGTTATATATTAGTTATAGTGTGGGTGTATAGATGTAGTATAGGGTTTGTGTGTATAGATTAGTAGAGTGTGTGTGTGGTAAGATGAGGTATGTGTGTGGTGTGTGTGTGTATAATTGTAGTATAGTGTGTTTGGTGTAATAGATGGAGTAGATTTGGTGTGTTATAGATGTATATATGGTGTGTGTGTGTATAGATGTAGTAAGTGTGTGTGTGTGTGTGTATCTATTTAGTATAGTGTGTGTTGTGGGTATAGATGTAGTTAGTGTGTGTGTGTGGTGTATAGATGTATTATAGTGTGGTTGGTGTATAATGTAGTGTATGTTGTGTGTGTATAGATGTATGTAGTGTGTGTTTGTGTATAGGATGTAGTGTAGTGTTTGTGTGTATAGATGTATGTAGTGTGTGTTGTATAATGTATTTTAGTTTGTTGTGTGTATAGATTTAGTCTAGTGTGTGTATAGATGTATTATAGTTTGTGTGTGTGTGTATAGATGGTAGTTAGTGTTTGTTATGGATAGATGTAGTAGATTGGGTGTGTGTGGTATAGATTTATGTAGGGTTGTGTGTTATAGATGTAGTATAGATGTAGTATAGTGTGTGTGGTGTGTGTGTAAGATTAGTATAGTGTGGTGTGTTATGAGGTATATAGATGTGTGTATTGTGTTTGTGTGTATAGATTAGTATATGTGTGTGTTATAGATGTCGATAGATGTATGTAGTGTGTGTTGGGTATAGATTAGGTCATAGTGTGGTGTGTATAGATTAATATGATTGTGTGTGTGTGTAGAGATGTAGTATAGTGTTTTAGAGATGGGTGGTAGTGTGTGTGGGTGTATAGCTTTAGTGGATGTGTGTGTGTGTATAGATTAGTAAGTGTGTGTATAGATGTCTATGTGTGTGTGTGTGGTATATATGTAGTATAGTGTGTGAATGTTTTGTATAATGTATAGAGTGTTGTGTGGTTTATTAGATGGTAGTTAGTGTGTGTAAGGATTGTAGTATGAGTGTGTGTGTGTGTGTGTATAAGATTAGTATAGTGTGTGTGTATAGTGTAGTATCAGTGTGTGTGTGTGTGGTGTGATAGATGTAGTATAGTTTGTATCGATGTAGTAATGTGTGTGTTTTGTGTAATAGATGTGTAATAGGTGTGTGTGTGTAGAGATGTAGTATAGTGTGTTGTGTGTATAGAGGAGTGTATGGGTTTGTGTGGTAATAGATAGTGTAGTGTGTGTGGATAGATGTAGTATAGTGTGTGGGCTAGATGTAGTATAGTGGTGTGTGTTGGTATAATTAAGTAGAGATTGTAGTATAGTGTGTGTGGTGTTATAATTGTAGTTTAGTGTGTTGTGTGTATAGAGGTCGTGTAGTGTGTGTGTGTGTGTATAGATTAGTGTAGTGGTGTGTGTTGTATGAGATGTAGTGTAGTGGGTTGGTGTATAGATGTAGGTGTAGTGTTTTTTGGTATAGATTAGTAGTGTGTGTGTGTATAGAATGTATTGTAGTTTGTGTGGTGTGATAATGTAGTAAGTGTGTGTATATATGTAGTATAGTGTGTGTGTGTGTGTATATATGTAGTATAGTGTGTGTGTGTGTGTATAATGTTAGTATAGTGTGTGTGTGTGGATAGATTTAGTGTAGTGTGTGTGGTATAGATGTAGTGTGTGTGTGTGTTTGTGTGTATGGTGTGTGTGTGTGTGTGTATAGATGTAGTATAGTGTGTGTGTATATAGATGTAGTATAATGTAAGTTGTAGTGTGTGTGTTGTATAGATGTTAAGTTTTGTGGGTATAGATGTAGTATAGATTTAGTGTAGTGTGTGTAGGGTGTATAGATTTAGTATAGTGTGTGTGTAGATGTAGTATAGAGTGTGTGTTGTGTGTATAGATTGAGTATAGTGTGTTTGTGTATAATGTATTGTAGTGTGTGTGTTGTATAGATGTGTATAGTGTGGTGAAATAGATGGAGTATAGTGTGTGTTGTGTGTGTATAGATGGATATAGTGTTGTGTGTTGTATGAATGTAGTATATTGTTGTGTGTATAGATTAGTATAGTGGTGTTATAAGATGTTAGTATAGTGTGTGTATAGATGTAGATCGTTGTGGTGTGGGTGTGTACTAGATGTATAAGTGTTGTGTGTGTTGTGTATAGATGTCTAAGTGGTTGGTGTGGGTGTTTTTTGTTATAGGGAGTATAAGTGTGTGTGTGTGTGTGTATAATTTAGTATAGTGTGTGTGTGTGTATAGATGTAGTATAGTGTGTGTGTATATAGATGTAGTATAGTGTGTGTGTATAGATGTAGTATAGTGTGTGTGTGTGTGTGTTGATGATTAGTATAGTGTGTGTATAGATGTTGTGTGTGTGTGTGTATAGATGTAGTATAGTGTGTGTGTGTATATAGATGTAGTATTGTGTGTGTGTGTGTGTATAGATGTAGTATAGTGTGTGTGTGTGTGTGTGTGTGTGTATTGTGTGTGTGTGTGTGTATAGATGTATTATAGTGTGTGTGTGTGTGTGTTATAAGGTAGTAATAGTGTGTGTGTGTGTGTATAGCTGTAGTATATGTGTGTGTGTGTAATAGATGTAGTATAGTGTGTTGTGTTGTATCGATGTCGTATAGTGTGTGTGTGTGGAAGATGTAGTAGAGTGTTGTGTTTATATGATGTAGTATAGTGGTGTGTGTATAGAGGTGTATATGTGTGTGTTATAGATGTAGTATAGTGTGTTGTGTGATAGATTTAGTATAGTGTGTTGTGTATCGATGTATATATGTTTGTGTGTGTATAGATGTAGATAGTGTGTGTTGTATATAGATTTATTATAGTGTTTTGTGTTATAGATGTTTATATTGTGTGTGTGTGTATATGTTGTGTATGTATTGTGTGTGTGTGTGTATATATGTAGTATAGTGTGTGTGTGTGTGTATAGATTGTTAGGTATAGTGTGGGTGGTGTATATCGATGTAGTATATTGTTTTGTGTGGTCGTGTATAGATTAGTATAGTGTGTGTGTGGATTATAGATGTAGGTTCGTGTGTGTGTGTAAGATGTGTAAGTTTGTGTGTGTAGTATATTATTTGTGTTTGTGTATAATAGATGTAGTATAGTGTGTGTGTTTAGTATAAATGTCTAAATCGTGTGTGTGTGTATAGATGAGTATAGTGTGTGTTGTGTAGAGGTATAGAGTGTGTGTGTATAATGTTATATTGTTGTGGTATAGATGTAGTAATAGTGTGGTGTGTGTATAGAATATAGTGTGTGTGGTGTATAGATTAGTATATGTGTTGTGTTAAGATGTAGTATGGTGTGTGTGGGTATAGATGTATGTATAGTGTGTGTGTTATAGGATGTAGATGGGTGTGTGGTGTGTTAGATTGTTATATGTGTGTGGTTTATAGATTTTATCGTGTGTGTGTATATAGTAGTATATTTTTGTGTATAGGTATATAGTGTGTGTGTGTCTAGTATGTAGTATACGTGTGTTTGATAATGTATTATATGGTGTGTATAGCTGTATATAGTGTTTGGGTGGTGTATATATTAGTAAGTGTGTTGTGTGTGATCGATGTAAGTATAGTGGTTGTGTTTGTGTGTATAGATGTATTATCGTGTGTGTTTGTAGTAGATTGTAGTAATAGTTTGGTGGTGTATATATTTATATAGTGTGTGTGTATATAGATGTAGTATAGTGTGTGTGTGTGTATATAGAGTAGTATCGTGTGTGTGTAGAGAGTAGATAGTGTGTGGTGTAAGCTGTAGTATAGTGGTGTGTGTATACGAATTTAGTATATGTGTTTGTTGGTGTATAGATGTAGTATGTGTGTGTGTTTTAGATGTTGTGTAGTGTTGTGTGATAGATGTATTATATTGTTTTGTGGTGTATAGATTATTATATTGTTTGTGTGTATGATTGTAGTATAGTGTGTGTGTGTATAATGTGTAGTGTGTGTGTATAGATGTAGTAGTGTTATGTGGTGGTGTATAGATGTGATAGTAGTGTGGTGTGTAAGATGTAGTATAAGGTGTGTGTGTGTGTTGTCTCGGATTTAGTATAGTTTTTGGTGTGTGTGTTAGATTGTATATAGTGTGTGTGTGTGTGTGTATATAGATCAGGGATCCTCAAATCTGGCCCACGAGATCCGCTTTCCTGCAGAGTTTAGCTCTAACCCTAATCAAACACACCTGAGCATGCTAATCAATGTCTTCAGGATCATTAGAAAATCACAGGTAGCGGAGTTTGATCAGGGTTGGAGCTAAACTCTGCAACGCATTGGCCCTCCAGGGCAAGATTTGAAGAACCCTGGTATAGATGTAGTATAGTGTGTGTGTGTGTGTAGCTGAACTCTTGACCTGGCCGTGAGTCTGCGGTGCTCCTCCTGCAGCTGCGTCAGCTCGATCTGAAGCCGTGCGCGCTCGTTCGCGGTGGCGTCCAGAGACTTGCGCGCGTCCGCGAGCTCGGTCTCGTACAGGCGGCGCACGCTCCCGACCTCCCTGCGCGCGTGCTCCTCCTTCTCCTCCAGCAGCAGCTGCAGGCACGACTTGTCGCTCTCCAGCTGCCGGACGCGCTCGATGTAGTTCGCCAGGCGGTCGTTGAGCTGCCGCAGGTCCTCCTTCTCCTGCAGGCGCGTCAGACGCGTGGGGCTGACGCCGGACGGAGACGCGCCGCTCCGCCTGGAGGAGCGCACGGCGGAGGAGCGGCTCTCCATCGGGGTGGAGGTGATCATAGCCGCGGCTGACGCACTTCCGCCCGGAGCGGCCGTTAGAAACTACCGTTAGAGAAGAGCAAAGACGCGCGAATTCACAGAAGTCGACTAAAGCAGCGCTTCAGTCGCGTCAGACCGTCAGTGTGAGCGCACGACAGCGCATACGTTTAATACACGCGCTACCGGACCGTGACAAGCCCCAAAACTGACGGGATTCGCGTGAGCTCTGCGGTTACCGGCGGACTTAACTCAACTGCGCTTCATTGCCGTCAGCTGCGCCGTGACGTCACACCACGAGACCCACAGCGGCGCATTTAAAGCGACAGACGAAATAAAAACAATTATCTAAATATGATTATTCACTAAAACGCTATTCCAGTCACTCAACTATCCTGAGTGTCATCATAATGAACTTAATTATAATATTGTGTATATAATTTTCCAATAAAAAGTCCATTCTCGTGAAGTACTCTTCTAATTCATCTTGAATTACATGAACATATACTAGAATGTACTTTTAAGATTTCAAGTACACAGTCATTACACCCAAGTGCACTTTTCTCCACAAGGGCTGCAGGATTTCGTTTAGTCAACTATCTTTACATTTAATGACAGTGGTTACATTATTTACTTTAATGTGCAAGTTTTTAAAACTATATAACACACTCACACACAGACACACACTCACACACACTCACACAGACAGACACACTCACACACAGACACACACACACACCGACCCCTCACACACACTCACACACAGACACTCACACACACACTCACACACAGACACACACTCACAGACACACACTCACACACAGACACACCCACACACACACACACACACTCACACACACACTCTCACACACACACACACACACTCACACACAGACACACACACACACACAAACACACACAGACACTCACACACGACACACTCACCCACACTCCACACGACACACCTCATACCCACCACAGTCACTCACACACACAGACCCCCGCCCCCCAGACTAACTCACACACACTCACACACACACACAGACCCTCACACACACACACACACACACACCACACTTCACACATCAGACCCACTCCCACCACGACACTCACCACAGACACTCACACACTCACACACGACACCCAACCCCCCGACCTCACACACCACTCTAACACACGACACACACCCACACCCTCACACCAGTACACTCACAACACACATCTCTACACATCACATCACGTCACAGACACACACGTCACAGACACACACACCACAGACACACACACACACACACTCGCACACAAACACAATCGCACGCGCACACACACAGTCGCACACACACACAAACACTCACACCAGCACCCAGACACTCACACACACAACACAACCCACTCTCACACCTAGACACTCACCACACACTCCACACACAGACAACTCACACACAGACACTCATTCACTCACACACACAGACACTCACACACACACTCACAGACAGACACTCACACACAGACACTCACACAACAGACACTCACACAACAGACACTCACACCCACACCCACACACACACTCACACCCACCCACACTCACACACACACACTCACACACTCCACACACACACACACACACACTCCACACACCCCTCCCCCTCACACAACAGACAAACACAAGACACTCACACACAGACAACACACCAACACGACTCTCACACACACTCAGACCTCACCCACCCACTCTCACCCACAGACAAACACACACACACACTCTCAAACACACACACACAAACACTCTCACACACATACACACAGACCCTCACACAACCCACTCTCCACACCGACACTCACACACAGACAAACACCAGACACTCACAACAACAAACACACACACACACCCACCCTCACAACTCTCACACACAGACAACATACACCTCACACACACCTCTCACACACAGACAAACGAGACACTCACAACAGACAAACACAGACACGCGCACACACACTCTCACACACAATCTCTCTCTCACACACTCTCACACACAGACACTCACACACACACTCTCACACACAGACACACAGACACTCTCACACACGACACTCACACACACACTCTCACACACAGACACATACACGCACTCACACACACACACACACACCACCCTCTCACACACACACACACACAAACAAAAAAACACACACACACACACACACTCACTGACACACACACACTCACTCACTCACAGTCTCACACACACACTCTCACACACAGACAAACACACAGACACTCACACACAGACAAACACACAGACACTCACACACACACACAAACCCACACACACTCTACATGCACACAGACACGCACACACAACTCTCACACACCGCAAACACACAGACTTCACCCCCAGACAAACACACAAGACACGCACAACACAGCAACACCACACTCTCACACACCGCCGCACACACTCACACCCAGACACTCACACACACTACCCACCCCCACCCCCTACACACAAGCCAAAACACAACCAGACCACTCACACACACAGACACCCAGACACTCACACACACACTCTCACCACAGACCCCCTCACACACACACACTCTCACACACAGACACATACACACACACACTCTCACACACAGACACTCACACACAGACACACTCACACACTCACAACAAGCACACACACACACATCTCACACACAGACCATCCACACAACACTCTCACACTACACACTCTCACACTACACACTCTCACACTACACACTCTCACACTACACACTCTCACACTACACACTCACACACCACACACTCACACACACACACACAAACTCCCACCCAATACACACACAGAACACTCACACACACGCAAGACCACCATCGACACACACACACAAACACACACCACACACACTCACACACACACACACACAGATACACAGACACACACACACAGACACACCTCACACACAGACACACCTCACACACACACACAGACTGCACAGACACTCACACACAGACACTCACACACACACCGATCCCACACAGACACACACACCCAGACACCCCACACACACTCACTCACCACTCTCACACCAGACACTCACACAAACACTTACCACACAGACACTCACACACACACTCTCACACACAGACACTCACACACCAGACACTCACACACTCACACACAGACACCCATCCACTCTCACACAGACACTCCCACACACACGTCTCACATACCACAGAACTCACACACACACTCTCACACACTCTCTCACTCACACTCACTCACACACTCAGACACGCACACACTCAGACACACACACACTCCCACACAGACACACACACACACACACACTCTCTTTCTCTCACTCACACACACACACACAGACACTCACACACGCACACACACACACAAACACGCACACACACTCACCCACATTCACACACAGACCACTCACACACACACACACACACACACAGACGTCTCTCACACACAGACACACACACACAGACAACACACACAGACAACTCACCCACAGACACACTCACACACAGACACTCACACACACACCTCACACACCGACACTCACACACACAGACACTCACAACACCCACACACACTCACCTCACACACATGACACTCACACACACACTCTCACACACAGACACTCACACACACACAAACACACAGACACTCACACACACACACAAACCCACACACAAACACACACACACACAAACACTCAGACTCACACTCACTCTCACTCACACACACTCACATTCTCACTCACACACCCACACACACACTCACTCACTCACAGTCTCACACACACACTCTCACACACAGACAAACACACAGACACTCACACACACAGACCACAACACTCACACACAGACACTCACCCACACCCTCACAAACCCAACACTCACACACACACACAGACACCCAGACACACACACACACACACCCTCACACAAAAACACACATACACACACACACACAAACAAACAAACACACACACACACACACACTCACACACACACCCACACTCACCCACACACACACACACTCTCACACACAGCCTCACACACTCACTCACACACACTCAAACACACACACACAAACACAAACACTCACACACACACATCTCCACACAGACACTCACACCACACTCTCACACACAGACCTCCACACACACCTCACACACAGACCCCAGACACCTCTCACACACACACACTCACACACAGACACACACACCCTCACACACACACTCACACATCCTCGCACACACAGAACACTCACACCAGACAACACACAGACCCTCACACCACACTCACACACAGACACCCACACACAGACACACACACACACTCTCCCACACACAAACACACACACACACCTCTCACCACAGACACACAGACACTCACACCAGACACATCACACAACCCAAAACCCCCAACTCTCCACACACGACACTCCACACACACACCTCACACACACACCACACACTCACACACACACTCACACACACACACATCACACACACACAACACACACACACACCAAACACACACAAACACACACACACACAGACACACACACAGACACTCACACACAGACAAACACACAGACACTCACACACACACACACTCTCACTCACACTAACACACACACACACTCACACTCACAACACACACACTCACACACACACTCTCACACACATACACTCACACACACTCACACACTCACACACACTCACACACACAGTCACAGTCACACACACAGACACAGTCACACACAGACACACACACAGACACTCACACACACTCTCACACACCAGACACGCACACACACACTCTCACACACAGACAAACACACAGACACTCACACACACACACAAACCCACACAGACCCTCGGCCTCACACCCTCTCACCACACTCACTCACACGACACACAACACACCCGACACTCACACACACACAGCACACAGACCTCACACACACACTCTCTCTCTCAGACACACACACACACACACTCTCCACCACACACCTCACCCACAGAACCTCACACACCACCCCTCACACACAAGAAACACACAGACAGACCCTCACACACACACTCTCTCTCTCAGACACCCACACACACACACTCTCACACACAACACTCACACACACACACAAAACACACACACACACAACTCACACACACAGTCTCTCACACACACACTCTCTCTCTCAGACACACACTCTCACACACACACAGACACACACACACAACACACACACACAGACAACACACACACACACTTCACACACACTCACACAAATTATAATCCGTTACTGATTCCAAATTACAAGACAAAAATTGTAGTTAGTAACGTAATTACTGTAATAATAATTACCATTTTAGTTCACCTATAATCAGAGACTTTTTAGATTACTTTTGACCAAACTCATTTACCACATTGATTTAAATAGGATAATATTGCACCATATTGATATAAAAATACAAAGAGTAAGAAAATACATTTCATTCATTATAATTAACAACTGAAGTGCATAACATTATATTACATCAATGTTTTCCAACCGGGTTTTCTGAGTAACTGCAGGGTGTTCCTGAGTTTAATGAAAAGCTAATAATTAAAATCATAAAAATGTAAAATTACAATAAATCATTTTAAAATAACAATCAAAATAAAATACTTACTAAAAAAGATTAAATATTTTATACCATGTGACCATTAACCAACTTCAGAAAACCGTGAACATGCAGATATTATACTTAATTATTAAACCTTTATTTTCAATCTGAGGTGCTTTAAGTTAAATATTATAATAATAGAAAAAACTTAATTTTGGCATTTTAAAATATATATATATAGGCTGTATAATAGATAATTGTATTATGGTAGTTTGTATAAAAACTATATATACAGTGTGAGAGTGTGTGCGTGAGTGTGAGTGTCTGTGAGTGTGTCTGAGTGAGTGTGAGTGTGTGAGAGAGTGTGTGTTTGTGTTTGTGTGTGTGAGAGTGTGTGCGTGTGTGTGTGTGCGTGGAGTGTTTTGTCTGTGTGTGTGTGCGTTGTAGTGGTGTGCGTGATTGTGGTGGTCTGGATTGTGTGTGCGTGTGAGAGTGTGTGTGCGTGAGTGTGAGTGCGTGAGTGTGAGTGAGTGAATGTCTGTGTGCGTGTGTGTGTTTGTGTGTGTGTGTGTGTTTTTGTGTGTGTGTTATTGTGTGTGTGTTATAGTGTGTGCGTGTGATAGTGTGTGCGTGTGTGCGTGTGAGAGTGTGCGTGTGCGTGTGAGAGTGTGCGTGTGTTGGTTTGGTGTGAGTGTTGTGTGTTGTGTCTGTGTGTGTTGCGTGTGATAGTGTGTCGTGTGTTGCTGTGTGAGTGTTGGAGTGTGTGTTTGTGTGTGTGTATGTGTGTGCGTGTGAGAGTGTGTGTGTGTGAGAGTGTGTGTGTGTGTGTTTTTGTTTGTGTGTGTGTGTGTGTATGTGCGTGTGTGTGTTGTGTGAGAGTGTGTGTGAGAGAGTGAGATTGTGTGTGAGAGAGTGAGAGTGTGTGTATGTGTGTGTGTGCGTTTGAGAGTGTTGCGTGTGTGAGTGTGGAGTGTCTGTTAGTGTGTCATGTTTGTGTGTGTGAGTGTCTGTGAGTGTGTCTGTGTGTGTGTTGCGTGTTAGAGTGTGCATGTGTGCAGTGTGAGAGTTTTGCGTGTGAGAGTATGTGGTGAGTGTGTCTGTGTGTGCGTTGCGTGTGTTGTGTGTGTGCGTGTGTGCTTGTAATGTGTGCGTGTGCGAGTGGTGTGTGGCGTGTGAGAGTAGGTGTGTGTGTGGGTGTGAGAGTGGGAGTGTGTGTGTGTGTATCTGTGTGTGAGTGTGTGTGCGTGTGAGAGAGAGATTGTGAGTGTGTGTGTTTGTCTGTGTGTGTGAGAGTGTGCATGTGTGTGAGTGTGTTTATATATACATATACATACTACATAATAGTAGATATATATACAGTTGTTGACAATTTTACATACACTTAGCTGTATCCGCAAAGTGTAAATTATTTTACCAAAATAAGAGGGATCATAAAAATGCATGTTATTGTTTATTTAGTACTGACCTGAATAAGATAACAATATAAGTTCTTTATTATCCCTTTTGTCAATTTTCACACCTTGCTGAATAAAAGCATTCATTTCTTTCCTTCTTGAGCATCAGTGAATGTTAAAACTTTTGTAATAGTTGTGTACAAGTCCTTCCGTTTTCTTCAGTGTGAAAAGAGGGGTCTCAAAATCAGTACAGTCAGTGCTGGAAAGGGTTCAAATACACAAACATGCTGGAAAACCCGAGAATTAGTGGGAGCTGAGGGGTTTTTCTGAAGAACAGCAGGAAGTTAAGCTGTTCAGACAAAAAAGATACTCTGAACAACTTTCACTAACCACAAACACACACCGCTGTGGCTCATTTCAGCGAACACAGTATTAAATATCATATAATATCCTCATTTTTATAAATTCAACTATTATATTCTCTTGTGGACTATATATGTAAAAATATTTTATGTTAAATATCTTATGCAGGTCAGTATTAAATAAAAAAAATTACATTTTGCATTTTGTATGATCCCTCTTATTTTTTTGTAAAATAATTCACATTTTGCAGATACTACAAAGTGTATGAACATTTTTGACCACACTTGTGTGTTTGTGTGTGTGGGTGTGTGTATATATACACACACACACACACACACCTTGTGTGGTCAAAATTTAATATATATACTATTTACCACAACACACACACCACACCACACTGAATAATTATTGTGGTAGTTTGTATATATACACAATATATAACGATCATAAAAATTATGCAGCAATTTAAATTGAGTATTTTTTTATTTTAAAAAATCCATAAATTACCGTTAAAAGACATATATCCTGCATATAATAAAATTCCATCCATTCATCAAAAACGTCAAAGTATTTTGCGTATTCATGATTTACACTTCACTAAAAAGATTAAATGAAATTTATTTTTATTTCTCGTAATTTAATGTCAAATCAGGATACTGTGCTTTAATGGACCGGGTTAGAAGATGCAATAAATTAATGTGCCCTATCAGTTACTCCACACCCAATCTGTTTATTTATTTGCAAAATATACACAAATATATCTGAATTCACATTGTAAGAAATGCTGACAGGGTAAATTTGTTGTGCCATACAGTAAATCGTGGCTAGCAAGCAAGTACACGTGTAAATGGCATGAATCAAAATAAATATAAATCACATAAATTATGTAAAGTACCTTAAACACCCACCGCTGTCTTTCGTTTTTCTTTCTTTCTTTCCTTCTTTCTTCAGTGTTTTTGTTCCGGCGGGCTGAAGATAGTTTCCCAGCTGACTGATTATATTAAGAATTGCACATTTTTATTTATTGTTTATTTTATTTATTTATTTTGTATTACAAGTTTTCTGAAATGTTACGTTTAAATATGCAAATGAAGAATTATGCACTTATGTTCATGTTCCAAAAATGAAAGATTCAAAGTTCTTGTTTGATTTTGTTGACATATTAGAGTTAAAGGTTTTTGGTTTTCATTTTATCACGTTACAAATCAGAAAATATGTGTGTGTTAGTGGGTGAGGGAGTGTGTGTGTGTGTGTGTGTGTGTGTGTGTGTGTGTGGTGAGTGAGTGATGTTGAGTGAGTGAGTGAGTGAGTGTGTTTGTGTGTGTGTGAGTGAGTGAGTGAGTAGTGTGTGTGTGTGTGAGTGTGAGTGAGTGTGTGTGTGTGAGTGTGAATGTGAGTGAGTGTGTGTGTGTGTGTGTGTTTTTTTTTTTTTTGTGTGTGTGTGTGTGTGTGTGGTAGTGTGTGTGTGTGTGTGTGTGTGTGTGTGTGTGAGTATTGTGTGTGTGTGAGTGAGTGTGTGTGTGTGTGTGAGTGGTGAGTGAATGGTGTGTGTGTGTGTGTGTGTGGTGAGTGTGAGTGTGAGTGGTGTGTGTGTGAGAGAGTGTGTGAGTGAGTGCGTGCGTGAGTGAGTGTGTGAGTGAGTGAGAAAGAGAGAGAGAAAGTGTGTGTGTGTGTGTGTGTGTGTGTGAGTTGTGTGTGTGTGTGTGTGTGCGTGTGAGTGTGTGTGTGTGAGTGTGAGTGTGAGTGAGTGAGTGATGTTTGTGTTGTTGGTGTGTGAGTGGTGTGTGTGTGTGATTGTGAAATGTGAGTGAGTGAGTGAGTGTACCGTGTGGGTTTGTGTGTGGTTTGTGCAATGATTGTTAATGTGCGTGAGTAGTGTGTGTGGTGGTGTGTTGAATGTGAGATCGTAGTGTGGTGTGTGTGTGTGTGTGGAGTGTGAATGTGAGTTGTGTGTGTGGTGTGTGTGAGTGCGTGAGTGAATGTGTGTGTGTGTTTTTGTGTTATCGTGTGATGTGAGTGATTGTTAGTGAGTGAGTGCGTTGAGTGTGTGTGATTTGATTATAGTGAGTGGCTTGTGTGGTGTTATTGCTTTTCGTGGTGTGTGCAGTATCTGCAAAGTGTAAATTATTTTACTAAAATAAGAGGGATCATACAAAATGCATGTTATTTTTATTTATTGCAGTAAATACCGTCAACAGCCCAAAAAAAAATTGTTGTGTTTTTAGGAATAAAATATCATATAAATCAGCCTGAATGAAATAAACCCCTCAGTAAAAACCTTCAGAATACAAAGAGGAATGAAACTGTAGGTTTTGGTGTATTTAAGTGCTGCTGAAGTGGAGAAAAAACGTTTAAAGATATGGACTGAAATCTACAGACGCTAATGAATAAAGTGCAATAAAATAAACACACAAAAGTGTATTTTGAATGTTTTCGTTCCACTAAATGATGATACTCAGTAGATCTATCTGGACAAAACATCCATTTGCATTCTTATTAAACTCCCATGAAATATTGCCAATGACATAATCAAGTCAGTTTCCCATAAAACTGCTATATTTGCATATATATTTTCCATGACTACAAGTCAATATTTTTATATGATACCATTGTTTTTTTAGATTATATTATCATTCCCAATGTTTCATGGGATGCATAATTTATTGCATCATGCACAGTGAGTATATTTGTATTACTATGTTTATATTACTTCATCCCGTCATATCTTTAAGCCTTGAATTCTTTCTCTTCTGACTGAATGTTTTACTCATAGACAGCCACAGGTTATGCATCAGTATATACAGCTGTTTATTTGTGATTTTTCCAAAACATCTCATTTACTACATACAATGCACAAAATAAATGCGTAACGGACATTCAAGGGAAAAAGAGAGATCTCACAAATGAGACGGTCTAAGCTGGCTGAGTTTAAAAATGAAAGAGCTCTGATTATACATTAGTGTTTTGAGCTTTTCGAGTTTCTCTAGCAATACAAAAGTGATGTGAGGTGTGTTCGTGATCGGTTTCTGTGGTTTAGAACGTCACGATGGGTTCTCGAGATCCAAACCGTGATCCACCAGCGACGGGATTTGTCCAAGATTTCGCCTAAAAGAGGAGCCGTGACCACGTTTAACACATTTTATGCATTTCTTTCTGGGTTCCAGTGTCCTCTCAGAGAATTGCACCATTTTAGGAATACTCCACCTCCAAAAAACGTATAATTTACCCACAATCTTCTTGTTCCAGACATGCTTTATTTTCACTGATCCGTGAAACCCAACAGGGGATTTGAGGCAGAATGTCTAAGTTTCTGCTTGCCACAAAAAGCAAGCGGACAGTGGTTTATACGTCCGATTTCCAAAAGCATCATAAAACTATCATATCATAAATCCAGTTGACTCGCTACGGTTAAACATCTCATTTTGTGTTTAACAGAAGAAGTTTGGAATGAGGGCGAAAACCTGGACAAACCGGTGGTGAATCCGTCTCAAACAGACCGGTTCCGTGTCTAAAACAGCATGAGAAAAGTGCTGCTTTTCCAACCAACTAATCCCAAACGGCATGAATTATCCTGCATTTATTGGAGACACCTGCAACCAACCAATTCTCAAATCAGTGATAAAAAAAAAGAAAAGAAAACTTACTTAAATCTACGTCAGTCTTCAATCTTAACACACAATCCATGCTAGAAAATGGATTGTGCATGGATAAACAAAACTGCATACGTAAAGTGTAATCGTGATTTGAAGTCTGTACATACGGAAAATAAGGCACCTGATTCCAGGAGCGTTCTCTCGGACTGTCGGTCTGAGACGAACGTGTTTGGATCACTAAGAAACCATCCTGGTTTTGGTTCAGTTCATTCGGAGAGCTGAGAGCCACAGTCCGACTGAACAGATTCAATCAAACACTATCTGAAGGCCTCAAACAGACTCTAGCTACGCAAACCCGTTGCATTTCTAAATCTGTAATTTATTGTACACACTAGTGGACACAAACATGAGCGGTCTTCGACCAGTTCTCTCTTAAAGTTAAAGTTAGTTGATTTATATCTAATAGCACACAAATTACGCATTTGAAGGAAACCATCGCTCCCTTGAGTCCCGAGGTTTCCGTGCAACTCATTGTTGTTTAATGGAATACTGCATTGTTTATTATAAATGATTTATCCGTGCATGTCACTTGAATCAAAATAACGTCCCCTTCCTTTGCAAATGACAACAACCCAATCGATTCAAGTCCCACCCCACATTTCTAGCTTAACTCCTTCAAGAAGACATTTCTCGATATACTTCAGTGCAGTGTTTCGGGCCTCTATGTGACCCTGGAGCACAAAACCAGTCTTATTTTGTGTGAATTTTCCGAAATTTAGATTTGTGCATCATCTGGAAGCTGAATACACATTGATGTATGGTTTGTTAGGATAGCACAATATTTGGCTGAGATACAACTATTTGAAAATCTGGAATCTGAGGGTGCAAAAAAATCTAAATATTGAGAAAATCATCTTTAAAGTTGTTCAAATGAAGTTCTTAGCAATGCATATTACTAATCAAACATTAAGTTTTGATATATTTACGTTAGGAAGTTTACAAAATATCTTCATGGAACATGATCTTTACCTAATATCCTAATGATTTTTGGCATAAAAAATGGTATATTGTGAACCCATACAATGTATTGTTGGCTATTGCTACAAATATCCCCCAGCGACTTAACACTGCTTTTGTGCTCCAGGGTTACAAATGAGATTCTTATATGATTTCCGAACCAACACGTACTGATTCTACATGCGTTCAGTCCGACTGTGAGCCTCGATCTCGCGAATGAACTTCACAAACTGGGCAGACCTTCAAACTAACGCCCGAACCCTGACACGCTCCCAAAATAAGGCTTTGGGGTGTAGGCACACAGAGGTCTGAATGAGCTAGCGTGGAGAATCAGCTTCAGATAGTGTCCAAACATCGAGCAGTAATCCGTCAGTCTCTCCGTCACTCAAAAAAACCACAACAACACGACATTATACGACTTCTACGCTGAAGATAGTACTAAGTATTTCTGTCGGTGAAGTACATGCTGGTGGCGAATCTATACGTTTGTGTTTGTGAGTGTGTAGTTCAGAGGAAAATGGATGGAGAAATGGCAGAATTGAGGAAGAAACAGAGAGGACAAAGCGTCAATGAAACCAGATAAAACCGGCCTTGTTGAAATTGAATGGCGACATGTTTGGCGGGCGTGGATATATATATATATATATTATACGGCTTGTATACACAAGACTGTGTTCAAAAACATCTAGACAAAATGGAAATGAATGGCATAAATAATAATCTACTTAATATTATATAATGAAAATAAATGCTTTATTTTTTTTAAAATTAAGTGCAATAATAATAGGCCAGCATTATTACAGTATAGTAATATTGTAACAATAATAAATCATATATCATTAATATAATCACATCATAAATAATACCAGCATTAATTATTATTATTCATTTTTGAATTAATTAATAATCTAACACGCAGCATTATTAAATATAATGAATGTTTTAGCTATTATTATAATTAATAGTATTTACAATAATAAAAGTCCTTTATAATAATATATAGTAATTAATTATTAATAGTTCGCCATTATTTTAAACTATTTATTATTATTAACATAAAACTATTATTAGTGGATTATTACTGTTACTATTATTATTGCTGTTGTTGTCATTGTCAATAATAATAATAATAATAAAGCAATAAGTCCCGTGAAGCCGTGGTTTACAGGGAATTTATAACAGCTAAGGTGCGTTGTTAGGAGTACCGCCAAGCTGTTATAAACTCACCATATATGCAGTAAGTTTCACAAAATAAAACGGAGCAAATAAAGTGTAATGATATTAATAAAAACAGTATTCGTCCGCCAAACAATGTAGCTCCTCTGCAACAAAGTGTTTGCCGAGCAACACACAAACGTAAACAAAGGTGTGTGTTTGTAGAGTAATTGACAACAGCTTCGAACACGGCTCAGCCAATCAGAGTCAAGCACCGGAACTCTCCGCTTTATAATAATAATGTGAGGGAAGTCAGATAAGCTTCATGTCACTCTTGATTGAGTTCCCACATGGATAAACACGGGGACAAAGAGATGCAGAGAAAGGAAAGAAGACACCAAATAGAGCAGCTAGAGGGCGCCAGAGGCAGAGAACCGTTAAGCCATTAGCTTGAATACAGACGAGAACTTCAATACACATGCAAAGCAAACATCTGCAATGCCCCGATCGCGTAGATATACACAGTTTTCCGATGCTAAACGACAGTGTTCGTGATAGCGCTGTAAAACAAACAATTAGCTTATTGAGGACACTTTGGGATTAGATCGCTTGGTTGTCAATGCTTTGACATTCTGCATGAGAGAATACTGACGGATACTTGCGGTCAGGCTAGCGGGAACATCTCCCAAACTCGCCAAAATGTGAGCGTTTCGATTGGAAGAATCCAAACGTGCACACGACCGCCATGTTGTTAGCATAACAGAGATAACGTAACACATCGAGAAATGGGCTTTTGGCATTAAAGGACCATTTAAGCTGCAGGCTTATGGAGACGTCTTGAGGTAAACAGTCCAGCATTTGAGTCCGAGAGGAATAAATAGAGAATTTTGTGTTTCTTAAAATAAACAAACAAACATTGAAATGGTGTGAATGAATGAGAGAGGTAGTTCATTTTGGTTAACAACGGCACCTGGTGGTTTGTGTTGTCCTTAATCAGCATTCACAGTCACCAACGATTCGTTCACCCGCTTCATCGTAAGTGCATGAATGTAAATTTCCTTCAGCTAGACTCAAGAAACCCGCACGGCTTTTAAAGATCTTTAAAGGAGGAAAAGTGCACGATGGGGTTCTTCACTCTAGCTGTGCGGCGCAAGACCAACCGAGAGCTTCGCAAACAACTAAAGCGCTAGGTTGGTCTGTTGCCTTCACTTCAGCCAAGAACATCCAACAGAGAAGAAGAACGACCTCTTTAGGATCTTTGTGGATGCAAAGATTAACAGATTAGACAAGTCCAGAAGATGTTCTCCTACGCATCTACAACAAGGTCCCCCTCACGGAAATACTGATCACCGGAAACCGAAACGGCAGAAACCCCTTGTTTTTCCATTCATAACTTCCATCCGTTGACACCCAATGAAGCAAACCCAAAACAGGCGGGACTCTCGCGGTTGGAGGTCTGGGTTGAGGTGATGAGGGCAAGGCTTCATGCTAAATCCAGAGCGGGATACATAGGTTGTTGGTTTATTCCCTTGTTGATCGAATGCAAGCGATCCAGTCGTGTTTGATCTGGATTTTGGGGGTGAAAATAGGCATTGGCAGTCAAGAAAACACTCAGCGCCATCATGCTGATCATCCAATGTTCTTTAGAGCTAGTAAAACTAGTATAATCCAACCGAAGCTTATCGTAACTGGTATATACATGTATCTGCAATCCAGTCTATCGTCCACAAGACGGTTTCACCATTGGAGGACGTGTTCCTACTCTCGAAGAATCTTCCAGCTGAGATAAACGAGACGTCGCCGTTTTTTTTGTCTTCCCGTTTCACCCGCTGTAATGTTAAAGCTCCGTCGAGTCCTGTGAACGGACTGTTACGTGTGTGTCAGATTGGCTGGTTTGAGGCAGCAGTTGTAGCTAAAAACAAAACTAAAGCACCAGTTTTGAGTTGAGTTTGCGAATGCGGAAACAGCTAATGCAGCTCAGTCTGTTTGAGATGTCTCGTCGATTTGCAGAAATAAAAATATAACCAGTTTGATGTCTCAGAATCCGTACAAAACTAAGACATGATAATCATTTATAAACAATAAAATTCGATGTGGGATTCGCACCTAAAAGCATCAGGGATAGATACGGTCTTAAAAGCTTATTATGTCATCCGAGAGAGAAATACACACCAAAACATACGAAAATATCAGATTTGCATATTTCTCCCAAGCTTCTTTTCAGCTGATTAACTGTATTAGCCTATTCTTATCATTAGACATATGCACTGAAACAATACAAGTGGTATTTACAGCTCATGACCACAAGAGAGCAGCGCTGGAAACTGCTGAGATGGGAGAAATCAGTGTGATTTACACAAATTCACAAGTGTCCAGTTGAAACAAATTGTTGGACACGTATGCAAATTGGTGCATTTGTGCATATATTTACATAGACCAGCCCTATCCCATAAGCATGGTTTTACAACAATCTGAGTATGTAAATGTGAGTAGATGTACATAAATTGTCGATGGACAATTCTGCTCAACGCCCAACGTTTGAAGACGTGACATGACCGAAAACGACGCCTGCTTTCAAGAAACCGCTGACTGCTCTTCAAAATCCAGCACTTTAGTGATGTACTACAGTGAAATGGTCTGATTTTGATGTCAGGATCGATATCTCTGGGAGAGGGTAAAGTAAGGCCTTGGTTTTTTTTTTTTTTTTTTTTTTTTTTTTTTTTTTTTTTTTTTTTTTTTTTTTTTTTTTTTTTGTTTTTTTTTTTTTTTTTTTTTTTTATTTTTTTTTTTTTTTTTTTTTTTTTTGTTTTTTTTTTTTTTTTTTTTTTTTTTTTTTTTTTTTTTTTGTGAACTGAATCCACCGATAGATCCAGATAATATGAGGTCGAAGCAGCCGGATAGCCTTGTTATTAATGAATCGTGCAGCATTCGGGCTGATCTCTGGGGCCGGTTCCTGCGTTTCGGCTCTCTTGTGGTCAACTAAGATCCTATCTATACAGACATCAGATCTACAGTCAGGCCCCCTTCTCTCAGTTTAGAGTGTGTGTGGTGTTTAGTGTGTCTATAATGCATCCGCCCTTGACATACAGGCACACATACTACTGACAGATCAATATATCAGACAGGCCACTGACCCAAAACCTAGTGAACTCCGAAGATTCTCAAAAGTAACTGATTTTGAACGTACTACAAAGACTTGCAATGGATTTCAATAGAATTAGACACTAGTATGTTACTAATCTAACAATGTGACATTCTAAAAATCATAAAAATAATTTTTAATCCCCGTTATTTATAATTGATCAATTATTTACAGTTATACTTATTTAATAATACATTACATTATAATTATACTAAACAAGTATAATTTTATAACATTTATATATATAATTATTTAGAATTAAAATACATATATATATATCTAATTTTATATATATACTTTTAATAAGAGATTTATAATCAAGCAATTCTCTCGCTTGTAGCAGCAAACGCATAACAAAGGTGGTAAGAAAATTACATAATTTTACTGTTTTTGAAAGGCAACAATGCTGCTGATTTATACATTCAAATTGTTCCTACACCCTTGCATTCTGGGATTTTTTCCCTGTACTGTGTGTGTTGCAATGTGATATGGATGCCTATGGTCGTGATGCCCGCCTACGTAGGTCACTCCTAGGTTTTGGAACAGAGCCTGTGGAATTGAATTGCAAATATCGTTGTGTGTACGTCACACACCCACACACACACACCACACTCTCTCTCACTCACAACTACACACACACTCTCTCTCTCACACACCCACTCACACACACACACAAACACACAAACTCTCTCTCTCACACACACAAACAAACAAACACACACACACACACACACTCTCATTCTCTCTCTCACACACACACTCATTCTTTCTCTCTCTCACACACACACACGCTCCCTCACACACACACACACACACACACACACACACACACACTCTCTGCACGAGTCCCCATGAGTCTGTGTGTAGTCAGATTTAAGTCCCCACCAGGATATATAAACCAGTACACACACACACACACACACTCTCTCTCTCTCACACACACACACACCCCACACACACAAACTATAAGAGCCGGCTAATCCTTTACAACGGGGCCTCTGGCTATACATTATCACTTAATACAAACCATCTCTCTGTCCATCGCACTTAAATATAAATATTAGTTTATATGCATCGTTCTATTCATACTTTATTAATACATTCCTTTCGGAATTCCCCGTAGCTTAAAAGCGGGAATCCCGAGACGTTATCCAGACCTGTGCACCACACCCGTGCATCCCTACAGCCCCCCGTAGCGTGAGCGGTGACGCTCTAGCGGTGTCCCGTATGCTGCCGGGGCTCCGGAGCGTGCCGGGGGGCTCTCGGATGCTAGGACACCTCGCTGCCGAACACCTCCAGCACCAGCGGCGTCAGCTGCATGCTGTGCTCGGGCTGGAAGGACAGCGAGCGGTACTGCTTGGAGTGCTCCTCGTTCAGGCTGCGCAGGTCCGCCAGCTTCTGGATCATCTTGGCGTACAGCAGACGGCCGCCGGGGTGATGGATCCGGATGTACGCCTGCAGGACGTCACACAAACGGTCCTGCAGCGCCTCAATCCGAGCGTGGTCCTGAACGCCGGGCCGATCTGCTCCAGAAAAGGCCCTTCATTAATATAGCCATGCCTTAATTCCAAATGAGAGATCATACCACACATGCTATTCAACGAAAAGAGTGCACCAGAAAACTAGTGCCAAAAATAATTTAAAATAATTACAATTTATATTACATTTATGCATTTAGCAGACGCTTTTATTCCAAAGCGACTTACAATCATTCATTTATTATCTATATATCTATATATATTATTAATATTAATTTTATGTATCAATGAAATTATATATTATTATTAGTGCTGTCAAAAGATTAATCGCTATTAATCGCATCCAAAATAAAGGTTTTTGTTCACATAATATATGTGTATACTTTGTATATTTTTTATGTATATATAAATACACACACAAACAGCATATATTTTGAAAATATTTCCATGCATTTCCATGTATATATTTATGTTCATGTAATTGATATTATATATAAATATTTTAAATATATAAACATACCATATATTTCTTAAATATATACATGCATGTGTGTATTTATATAAACATAATAAATATACACCTAGTACACACATATTTTATGTAAAAAACTTTTATTTTGGATGCGATTATTATTAATATAGATATATTAAAACAAACCTAATTCAAAATAATTAGTTTAGCAAATGCATTTATGTTCTCAACCAACATCCAAGTAATATAATTAATATAATTACTATTAATATATAAAATAACCATAATTAAATTAGCTTAAATTGCTAAACAACATATAAATTTAAATGTTTTTATAAAAAAAATAAAAAAAGAGTTTGAACTTCTTTTGTTTGTTTTTCAGTATATTTTATATATAATAAAAAACTTGTTTTCACATCTACACTGTGCAGTTATTGTTTTTATGATAATATGCTAACATTTTGTCATTTCTCTGGCTGTTTTTGGACCAGCTCTCATGTCCCTGGCAAGTTTCATTTTTGGGAAAATAGTTTGTTTAATAGTCAAGTGTTTTTAAAAGTAAGGATCAGTAGTGAATTTGAACTACAAAATACAATGCTTTATTCCAAATACAGCGGTGCTCAAATGCATCTGATTGCATGACAGATGCATGTAAAAAACACAACCACGAACACACACCTGGCGACAGCAGGCAGATGGCCATCAGCAGCACATGTTCCTCCTCAGTCATGCTAAGCTTCTTCAGACCCACTTGTAACTTCACCAGTGGCTCCAGCAGCTCCAGAGTGTGACCCGCTACACACACACACCCACAGGTCAGAGCGTTTGCATGTGTTTGTGTGTGTGTGTGTGAGTGGTGGAGTGGATAGTGTTTGATGGTGAGTGAGTGAGTGTGTGAGTGAGTGAGTGAGTGAGTGAGTGAGTGAGTGTGTGTGTCTGTGTGTGTGTGTGTGTGAGAGAGTGTGTGGTGAGTGAGTGAGTGTAGTGTGTGTGTGTGAGTGAGTGAGTGTGTGTGGTTGGTGAATGCAGTAAGTGAGTGAGTGTGTGTGAGTGAGTGAACAAGTGAGTGTGTGTGTGAGTGAGTGGTAAGTGAGGTGGAGTGGGTTTGAGGTGATGAGTGAGTAGTGAGTGTGTGTGTGTGGTGTGGGTGAGTGAGTGAGTGATTGTGTGTGTGTGTGTGCGTGTGAGTGTGTGTGTGTGTGTGTGAGTGTGTGAGTGAGTGTGTGTGTGTGTGAGTGTGTGAGTGTTTGGCGTGTGAGTGAGAGTGTGTCGCGTGTAGTGGCGGTGTGTGAGAGTGTGTGTGTGTGGTGTGTGTGGTGGTGTGTGTGTGTGTGTGTTTTTTTTTTTTGTGTGTGTGTGTGTGGGTGTGTGTGTGCTGTACGCGTGTGTGTGTGTGTGTGCATGTGTGTGCGTGTGCGTTAGATGGTTTTTGTGTGCGTGGAGTGTTGTGGAGTGTGTGTGTGTCCTTCCCCTTTGGTGACGTCAGACGCAGTATTTGAAGTCCGGAACTGTCCCTCCGCAGCTCCAGCTCATGTCCTCCAGACTGAACGACTGATTGGACCTCAGCATAATGATCTCGATAGCGCTGGACTTGAGCAGAGCGATCTGATCTTCTGCCGTCAGGTCCCTGAGACACGAGACACACACACCATATTTCTAGATATTTCTCCAAATCTAGAGCTAGAGCTCTAAATGTCTTGTTTTCATTTAAAGTTGACATACTAAAATAACCAAAACTAAAACTGAAGCAAAAATGATAAAAAATATAGACATTTAAAAAATAAAAACATTTATTTAATTATGAGATAAACATACTAAATAACATATTCTTTTTTGGATTTTATTTCATTTATTTGCCAAGGCAACATTTCTCATTTAATTTAATTTAACTAAAACTGAAATAAAAATATATATAGACATTTAAAAATAACTTTAAAAAGACAAACAACAAAAATACTAAAACTCTAAAATTAAAATTAAAATACAAACTATTTCACAGGGTTATTATGTTTTCACTAAAACTGAAATTAAACATTAAACTATTAAAAACTAGGTTGGTAGCTTTTTTTTTTCTCGATCCGGTGCCAACGATACTTTTTCACGTTCCAGTGCCTAATGGGCCTGAACCGCTACTTTTTGTAAAAAATAAAAAGATAAAAAAAAATTCCCCCCAAAATAATGGATTGGCCATCAGCACTATAAACACATGATGTCTGTTTTATTCATACTGGACGCCAGAGGGCGCCCTCTCATAGAAAATCCACATATCCAGTCACAGAAGTAGAGAACTGGTGACCCTCCAGGAAATCCCTTATATGGACATAGGCATTGCTATTATATCTGTAACTGAGTAAACTGAACATATGAACGTTTTGAATGATAAAACAAGGAAAATAAACACTCGACTGCGACAATGTAGTTTATTTAAGCCATCTCTGGTATTTTCATAATAATTAAGTATATTTATAATAGGGTGACCATATTTTAGTTTTCCAAAAAAAAGACAGTAGGGGGCGGAGTTTGTGGGCGGGGATTCACCTAACAGTATACGTAGCAAGTTTTTTTTTGTTTGTTTGCTTATTTTGTTTTTATAATAAATAAAAAGAAAACAAGTAGAAAGAATAGAAAAATAATAGGGAATGCTAGTGTTAGAGGGTCATTTTTTATAATAAATGAAAAGAAAACAAGTAGGTAGAATAGAAATAGAATAGAGAGTGCTAGAGTTAGAGGTTCAAATAAAGATGGAAGAGATGGGGGGGGGGGGATGTGTTTTCAGCCGTTTCTTGAAAAAAATAAAGACTCAGCTGCTTGGATTGAGCTGGGCAGGTCATCCCAACAGGAGGGAACAGTTAATGTAAAAGTCCATGAAAGTTTTATCATAGGTAGAATGCAAAATGTTTCAATACAAGCATTTCAGTCAAATGTAATTTATGCAGTATTTCAAACCTTTAACTCACTTGGGAAAATCAACCCATTGCAACAGTTTAAAAGTAGCCCCATTCTGTGGAAAAAACGCCGACTTCGCAATCCAACAAGAGCTATCAGAGTCAGCTTTGATTGGTCACAGGTCGAGAATAAGGAGAGATGATTGACAAGACCATGCTGGAGTATTTGCTGTTCAACAGATTCTGAGCTCACTGACAAATATCTGATCTTGTAAGAAGTGCTCCCTTTACACAGAGTGCGTGTGAACTAGGGATGTGCGCGGCGACTAATTTGACTGTCGTTTAAACGAAAGTTTTGTATCCGACTAGTCGACTAGTCTAAAAGCAAGAAACCCCCAAAAGATGGTAAGAAAAAAAAGCCTGCATGCGTGTAGTATATATAATAGCCTATATTTGAAATACTTAATCTATGAATCACACTGTCAAATCCGATCCCTCACTGAATTTGCATTCCGCTTGCCGCACACTTGCCTCGTGTTATCATCATTTCATTTTAGGCGGTCGTTAAAAAGAAATAAAAGAAGAGTATACACTCAACGTCGGCCAAAGCATATCTTATTTATTCAATCAGCTGGGGAAATGCAGAACAATGGAAAATCATATAACGTTAGCCAACATATTAAAACACAAGTTAAAAACAATAGGAGGGTTTGTCAAGAAATAGCATTAAAACGGCTTTTAAGAACGTACTTCGTGTAGGCTATATCGTCTAAAAACAAAACAATGCAACAATGCCCATTTTACTGACTCAGACCATTAGTTATTTGTTCAGTGAAATTATCAGCGTGGTCTGGTGAAAGACAGGACCTGAGGCGATTAACAACTCCTGCACTTGAAAAAAACGCGCTCTGCAGGAACTGAAGTCACAGGCACGCAGAGATAACGAAAAGCAAGCCGATAGAGTTTCAGAAAGCGCCTGGACATCCTGCACCAGCACCGAAGTGGGTGTTCGTTAGAGGAACAGACGGCGGCGGGTTGTAGTGAATGACGTGATTGACATTAGCTAAGCTAACGCCTACGTGCCTGTATTTATGATTACGCATCGCTCCAGTTATTGTAAGACGATTTGACATTACAACACCGTTACTCAACTTTTTCCGTTCCCTCTAATTCAAATCATCCCAACACCTTTCGCTTTTGCATGTCATTTTTTAGCTCTCCCCAGCTCCCGAAGACAACCATGCGATGTCTGCGGTAAAATGTAGTTTCCGCCCAGATAAACTTTTACAAATCTATGTTTTTTTCAAAAGTTTTTTTTTTTACTCTTATTTAAATGTTTAATGCAATTCTAAAATGATGGACTGTGAGTGAAAATGCATGTTGTTGTTTTTCTGTCGTGATCGACTACTGTTTTCAGTGTCGACTAGAGACTGTACCGTTTAGTTCGACTAGAAAATCGAAATCAGCGAAATCGAAAGTGAAAGTAAACAGTGCAAACGCTCATTAAAAAATATTTAAATACACTGCATCCTGAGAGCGGCTTCCTGATGCGCCAAAATTATACACAATATCAGAATGTTTAAAGGAATGGACACGAAAATCGAGGGAGCGAAACACATGTTGCGGGAGCAAACGGCAATGGTCAGAGATTCAGCAGGAGAGGGATATAGAAAACAGCTGAATCCTCGGACATTTTGGGCAATTAAGAAATCCAGGCCGGACACATTTTTGTAGGTCCAAAAAGAGGACATGTCCGGTGAAAAGAGGACGTATGGTCACCCTAAATTGTTGCTAATCGATGTATTCTTTTTAAAGTAGCGCATGGAACATATTTTTCTGCCTCGTTCGGTGACAAGAAGCCCACATCAGATCAAAAAGATGTGTAAATTTGGATTTTTATTATTAGAGCTTTCCGACTTGAGTTTACGTGCGTTTTCTCAGTTGGGGAATTATTTTTCACGTGCGGTGCCAGTGATGATGATGCTTACATCAGTTTCTCAGAACCAGAGGACAAATATTTCAATCGATCGCTCAGGCATGGCACCGAAATCTGCGTTCGGATTCGGTTCTAGTACATACCGGTTACATAGGTACTGGTGCCATATTGGTACTGGGTTTCGGAATAACATTTTCTTTGAAATAAAAATGAACTTTAAACATGAAATAAATTTTATTTTACTTTAGTTGTCTCAAGACAACATTTCACTTTGATATAAATTTCAAAACTTAAAACACTGAAACATCAACAAAATTCTAAACTAAATTAAAAAAAAATATTAATAAAAGCTATAATAGTATTGAACTGTATACATGTAACATGAACTGTATACCTTGAATGCAGTGTAAGTCCCTTTGGTTAAAACCATTTGCCACATCAGTGAAAGATATGTAACGTTTTGACGTTTGAAGATTCATTTAAAGCTGTGAAATAATCAGCTCTTAATACTTGTGGACTGAAGATCACACACATACTCCAGATTCTTCTCGAGTGTTGTTTGTGCAGAAAGAGCTGTGTGATGATCTGAACGAGCCCCCGGCGGCCAACATTAACACTCGCTAAGTGCCAAATGACAGGAAAAACTGGCTTTGCTAAGTAATAAACCATTACTCGCCATTTAACGCTGCTGTTAGACGATGGTTGGACGTTAGCTACTTAGTATTATTTATATGCTTTTTTAGTATTTATTAATATTTGAATTAGCTTTTTGTATTTTCAGTTTTCATTGTAGTTTAAGTTTTATTTTGCCTGTATTTTCTTATAGTTTTTTTATTTATTTTAATTTCTATTTCGGTTTTAGTGCTTGCCATGGCAAAATTAATCATTTTCATTTAAGTTGTTTAAATTTTAAGTTTCATCAAATATTTATATTTTATTTAATTTTATTTCAGCTTTATTTCAATGAATGAAATCAATCTGTATTGTTCTGATATTTTTCATTTTTCCTTTAATATTAATACTTCCATCAAACTATTTGAGTTCAGCTGCCATGGCAAATTTAAAATTTTCATTAGTTTAAAATTTAAAAAAGTTTTTACATTTTACTTTCATCAAATTTTATAGATATCTTTTTTAATTTCAGCTGTATTTCAATAAACAAGCTATTTTAATTTTGGTATTGTCGTTTCATTTTTAAATTTTTTAGATCAGTTTTTTGTATCCTTTTGTATTTTTTATGTGCTTTTCTAATTTTTTTATTTAGCTTTTTTTATTTTTATTTTTAGTAATTTTAGTACTTAAACTTATTTAAATTAGTTGCCATAGCAAAATTTAACATTTTTTCTAAATTTTAAGATTCATCAAATATGTATATTTTATTTCAGCTTGATTTAAATTAACACATTTTTTAAAAATAGTTTTCGTTTTAATCAATGACAACACTGCTTAGGTAACATCATTAGGAAGTAGGGTTGCAAAAAGGTGGAAAATTTTCAGTAAATTTCAGAAATATTCCAGAAATTTTGGAAACTTTCCAGGATTTTTTTTTTTTTAATATTCCAGGGATTTTTGGAAGGTTTCCTTCCGGAAATTTTCCACCCCTTTGCAACCCTATTAGGAAGTGCAACATGCATAGTTTAAACTGAATTGCAAGAATGAAAACCAAACACTCACTTCCTGCCTAAGTGGATGGTTTTTGGCTGGAATTAGCCACAATAGCACTTCATAGCAGGTCAGAAGGGAGGAGAACGGAGTCTCACCTGAATCCAGGGATCATCTTGGCGAATCCGATGACTTTCTGGATGCTGTAGCTGACGAGGTCGGCGAGGTGCGGTAACATGGACATGCGTGAGTTGTCCTCCTTGCTGGAGTCTGGACTGCCGCCGCTGTCCTGATACATCATCAGCAGATTACTGAAGTTCAGCTTAGTGTCCACAGACTCTACAGAGACACCGGAGAGACCGAGCGAGACGTTACGTTACATACCACACACATACAATACCGGTCAAAAGTTTGGGATCAGAAAGATTTTTTATGTTTTTTAATAAAGTCTCTTCTGCTCATCAAGGCTGCATTTATTTGATCAAAAATACAGGAAAAAATCTAATATTGTGAAATATTATTATGATATAAAATAACTGTTTTCTATTTTAATATTATTCAAATGTAATTTATTCCTGTGATTCAAAGCTGATTTTTCAGCATCATTACTCCAGTATTCTGTTTCACGTGATCTTTTAGAAATCATTCTAATATTCTGATTTACTTTATCAGTGCTGGAGACTGTTTGTGCTGCTTAATTTTTTGTGTAAACTGTTATACTTTTTTTTCAGGATTCTTTAATGAATAAAACGTTAGAAAGAACAACATTTATTTGAAATATAATCTTTTGTAACAATATACCACACTACGTTCAAAAGTTTGGGGTCAGTACATTTTCATTCTTTTTTTTTAAGAAATTAAAACTTTTATTCAGCGAGGATGTGTTAAATAGTGACAGCAAAGATTTATGTTTTGAATAAATGCTGTTCTTTTTTACTTTTATTCATCAAAGAATCCTGAAAAAGTATCGCAGTTTCCACAAAAATATTGTGCAGCACAACTGTTGATAACTCTAATAATAAATCAGCATATTATACTGATTCCTGAAAGATCATGTGACACTTTTACTGGAGTATGATGATGGAATCAGCTTTGAATTACAGAATAAATTATATTTTAAAGGATATTAAAATAGAAACCATCATTTTATATTGTAATAACATTTTGCAAGATTACTGTTTTTTTTCTGTATTTTTGATCAAATAAATGCAGCCTTGATGAGCAGAAGACACTTCTTTAAAAACATTACAAGTCTCACTGACCCCAAACTTTTGAGCGGTAATGTATGCCCCAAGATTCCGAGCTGTACCCAGAGTTTCTTGCCTCATTAGTCCTTATTTTCAATACCATTAAGTGTTATTAATATTTAGAATTAGCTTTTATTTTGATGTCTTCATTTTAATTTTAGTTTAACTTTTGGTATACTTTCGCAATTTTTATTAGGTTTTTGTTTTCATTTTTTTTATTTAGTTTTCTTTTTTTTATTACAGTTTTAGTTTTAGTAATTTTACTACTTCAACTTATTAAACCTATTAAACTTAGGTTAGTTGCCAAGGCAATGTAAGAGGGTTTTTTACTTTTTAGTTTTCATCTAATATTTATATTTATATTTTATTTTATTTCAGCTCTATTTCAACGAACAAAAACTATTTGAATTGTTTTGCAATTTTCAGTATTCACTTTAATTTTAGTTTAAATTATACTTTTGTAATTTTTATTAGTTTTTGTTGAAATATGTAGTTAAAATTTTTGTAGTTATATTTTTATTTCAGTTTTAGTAAGTTTAAGTAATAAGTTAGTTGCTGTGACAAAATTTTTAACTAAAATTAAAATGATTAATACAATGTACAGTATGCTTCATGTGTCCAGAAATGCATCAGTGCATGCATCAAGGTGAGTGACTTTTGCATCATCAGATGTTTTTTTTAATATTTTATATGATTTAACTCATATAGCCAGAGTGTGTTCAGGTAGATAAAGATTTCTCAAAATCATAGAAGGGTGAAAATTTGTGATGTGCTTGATGGGTAACAGTTTGTGCAAAAACATGTTAATCTGCATCGCTTTTGTTGTGACATTTTTGCCATGAACAGACTTTTAGAGACTTTCCAAAATTTTGAAATGTTGGTCTATTTTGCTTCTATAGAATATATTCTTCAAACTAGAACTAAAACATTTGAAATACACATTTAAGTGTTTCTTTTATTGCACTTTATCTATTTGTGTCTTTAGACTTCAATTGCAACCCATATCTTTAAAAGTTTTTTCTCCACTTCAGCAGCACTTACATACACCAAAACTTACAGTTTTATTCCTCTCTGTATTCTGAAGATTTTTACTGAAGCGTTTGTTCATATATCATTCACATTGGTTTATACAACATTTTATTCCTAAAAACATTGTGAAAATCCATATCTTTAAAGGGACCATGAGTTTTTTCTCCACTTCAGCAGCACTTACATACACCAAAACTTACAGTTTTATTCCTCTCTATATTCTGAAGACTTTTACTGAAGGGTTTGTTCATATGTCATTCACCCGAGTTTATTATTGCACTTTATCTAGTTGCATCTGTAAATTGCAATTACAATCCATATCTTTAAAAGATTGGTTCTCCACTTTAGCAGCACTTACATACACCAAACTTGAGAGTTTTGTTTCTATATATATTCTGAAGGTTTTTATAGAGGGATTTGTTCATATTTCAATCAGGCTGATTTTTATAACATTTAATTCCTAAAAACATGGCGAAAATTAGTTTTTTTCTGTCTGTTGATAGTATTCTCTTATTTACAGAGTGATAAAAAGAGATATCCAAAATCCCCTCTGTAGAAACCTTTAACTCTAATGTCAACAAAATGCCTTAAGACATTGATTCCTGTTTTCTGAAAAAAAAAATGATCAAAAATAAGTTTATGCTTAAAACAAGGCAAACTCTATTAGTGGGGCCAGAAAAAAATATTGATTATTTCCCTTTGAATTCAGTTTACTTTTCTCATTTCAAGATCAATTGTTCAGAAAACAAGACTTACATCTTAAGTCATTTTGCTTCTCAATTAAATGTATCTTGATTTAAGAATGTTTAGATATTTGTGCTGGAAAACAAGACAAGTAACAAAATCGTTGTAATAAAAAAAGTGGGAAAATTATGTTTTCAAGTTGTTAGAAACTAACATCTCACAGAATGGATGTGTGTATTCCTATTTAAATGTATTTTGGGGACACATTTGTGACCCTATTTAGACTTAGCTTAGTGAGTGGGGTGTGTGTGTGTGTGTGTGTGTGTGTGTGGTGTGTGTGTGTGTGTTTGTGTGTGTGAGAGTGTGTGTGCAGAGGCGGACAGTAGAGTAGTATTTTTACTTTACTCAAGTAAATTTAAAAAGTATCTGTAGCTTATCAGAGTGTTTTTCTTTGGAAAACTTTTACTTCACTACATTCCAAAGCATAATATCATACTTTTTACTTCACTAAATTTCATAAATAAAAGTTGTTGTTTTGTTTTACCTTTAATACTTAAGAATATAAAAAATGTAGTACTTTCTTGTACTCAAGTAAATCTTTGAATTACTTTTACTTGAGTAAACGTAAGAAAGCAATAGATTTCTAATGTAATTAAGTATTAAATGAAAATTAATATGAAACGTAGTGCAGTAAAAAGTACAATATTATGCTTTGGAATGTTGTGAAGTAAAGGTTTTCTAAAGAAAAACACTGATAAAGTACAGACACTTGAAAAGTACTTTTACAGCAAAGTAAAAATACTTAACTACTGTCCGAATCTGTGTGTTTGTGTGTGTGAGTGTGGGTGTGTGTGGGTGTGCCGAGTGGGGGTGTGTTGTGTGGGGTGTGTGTGTGTGTGTGTGTGTGTGTGTGTGTGTGTGTGTGTGTGTGTGTGTGTGTGTGTGTGTGTGTGTGAGTGAGTGTGTGTGTGTGTGAGGAGTGTGTGTGTGTGTGGTGTGTGTTTGGTGTGTGTGTGTGTGTGGGGGTGTGGTGTGTGTGTGTGTGAAGAGAATGTGTGTGTGTGGAGTGAGTGTTGGGTATGAGTGGGTGTGTGAGGGTGTGTGATGTGAGTGAGTGTGTGTGTCTATGAGGTTGGTGTGTGTGTGTGTGAGTGTATGTTATGTTGTGGTGTGGTGTGGTGTGGAGGCGTGGTGTTGTGTGTGGGAGCGTGTTGTGTGTGGGGTGTGTGTGAGTGAGGGAGTGTTTGTGTGTGTGTGTCTGTGTGTGTATATGTGTGTGTGTGTGTTGGGTGTGTGTGTGTGTGTGGTGTGTGCGTGTGCGTGTGTGTGGGAAAGGAGGGGTTGGGGGGGGGTTTGTGTGTGTGTGTGAGTGTGCGTGTTTTTGTAACAAATGAGGACATAAATGTGTATAATGACAAAGGTATGACAGGTATTACAAGGAGAAGGTGACTTTTCAGGACATTACCCCATGTCCCCACTTTTCAAAACGCTTATAAATCACACAGAATGGAGTGTATTGAAAATCTGAAATAGCACAAAGTCTCCTGTGAGGGGTAGGTTTAGGGGTAGGGTTGGTAAAGGGCAATAGAATATACGGTCTGTACAGTATAAAAACCATTACGCCTATGGGATGTCCCCACTTTTCACAAAAACAAACCTGTGTGTGTGTGTGTGAGTGAGTGAGTGAGTTGTTACCTGGTGAATGGTTGAATGAATCTGATGAAGCGTCAGACAGAGAGTGAAGAGACGCGGCACGACTGGCGCTGCGGGTGACTGGACCCTCACGGACCGGAGGCTAATCACACAAAAACCTGATATTACAAACTATTACACAAACTCTTAGAGAGTGAAACCGCAGGGTGTGTTCAGAACAGAGTCTCCATTAGAGAACACAACAAACATCAGAAATAACTGCACTTATAAAACATAAGTGTTCCGAGAGATGAAGGTGAACTCCAGCTCAGGTTTCACGAGGAGAACTAGAGCTCAAATTCTGCTTGTTAATGAAATGACTGTAAAAGGAGAGTCTTTAGTAACTACATTAACATACAGACAAATGATCTACAACAGATTCAGCCTTTACAAAGAAAATAAACTCCATATACACGTATTAAACTCATATCAGAGTCATTAAAGTCCAGAATAGCGGCAACACAACTGGTTGTAAATGTGTTTGCTCATCAGTAATAATTTACGAAACATCAAATCAAAAATCACAGAATTAGTCGCAGCTTTTTCATCAAAACAAAACAATAATTTACCTAGTTACCCATCCCTGCCAGGTTCTCTGTTTATTTGTAATGCCTTACAAACCAGATCGCATATTAGATAGATTTAATTTTATTTTGGTAGATACAGCTAAATGATTATTGTTTATTTATGCACTTATGAAATACTGATTCTATTGTGTTTTGTTTTAGGTTTTTCCCCCCCTTAAATTTTAGAGTGTTTTAGAGATGTGAAACAGAAGAAACACACACACACACACAAAAGATATAAAAAAGAGTACTGGTTGAAGGGGAAAAATCATCATCATACCACCGACTTGCACCGTCATAGGAACCACACGACAGCATGCAGAAAAGTCAATAGCACGTGTAACATTTGGGTCTCAGATTTTTTTTTAAAGACATTAATACTTTTATTGATCAAGGCTGCATTAAATTGATCAAAAGTGACAGTGAAGACATTTATAATGTAACCACGATTTCTATTTCAAATAAATGCTGTTCTTTTGAACTTTCTATTCATCTGTGAATCCTGAAAAATAAAAAGTATGACAGTTTCCTCAAAAATATGAAGCAGCACAACTGTTTTCAACATTGATAATAATCAGAAATGTTTCTTGAATCATTAGAATGATTTCTGAAGATCATGTGACACTGAAGACTGGAGGAATGATGCTGAAAATTCAGCTTTGATCACAGAAATAAATTACATTTTAAAATATATTCACACAGAAAACAAGTTATTTAAATTTCATAATATTAATGTTTTTACTGTATTTTTGTTCAAATAAATGCAGCCTTGATGAGCAGCAGAGACTTTATGAAGGAGTCTGAACTGACCCTGAATCGGACGAAATCGGAGTAGGAGTCGTCGTAGGTCTTGTGATGCGCCTCCACCAGTGTGTTGATGATCTGCATCTGCTCCTCGCTCAGACGAGGTTTCCGCGCCTCCCGCGCCGCCTCCTCCTCCTTCCTCTTCAGGATCAGCTCCTTCTTCCTCTGCACCTCCTCGTCTGTCAGAATGACTGAGACACAGACAGAACCAGTTAGACTTCTGAAGATGCACAAATGACGAAATAAAACAACATTAACTGAAATCAAACAAAATATTAAAAAACAGCTAGTTTTATAATAACAGCTATTATTTCCAATCTCCATTAAATTTAAGCAGAAGTAGTAAAAATAACTATAACTGAAACAAAGAAAGAAACATTATAGTAATATATATATACTATAAAATTATATATATATATATATATAGTGTTGTCTAAAACAGGCGCGAGGTCAAACGAGAGCGGAAACAGTACTGTGCTCGCAACGCGTGCTCTTCAATTGCACTCACAAAGGCGCCGGTGCGCGCTATATCCTGTATCCTTTCATATCAAAGCGCGAAATAAACTACGAGCATGCAATGTCGTGGTCAGTTAAGTCATGAAGTTACCAAAAAGGCGATAAAAAACCTGCCTTAAAACTGTGCATGCAAGTAATTGATATGAGTCACATTTAAGAACATGTCTCAGAAATGGTTTTCAAAACTGTCCTAGAGCCCAGCACTGTCTCACTCATCTAGCACACATGATTTAACTCGTCAGCTCATTAATAGAAACTTTAAGACCTGAAGTGGGTCAGAAAAAGTAAAAAGAGTTGAGAGAAAATATGATGAATGTCAGATCCGCGTCGTTAAGCAGCGGCAGCTGTTAAAAAGTAATACAGCCAAAATCCCTTTATAACCAGCCGCTGTGAGGTCTATAATCAAAGGAACCAAAAAAAAAAAAAAAAAAAAGAGGAAAAAATTACTTTTATAGCTTTAAGGATTCATCTATATTTAATTTAGATTTAGTGTTTAATAACTTTATTCAATTTCTGTATATTTCTGCTGAAGGGCACAGGTAAATATGACATTTATATTGGGTTTATGTGAAGATTGATTTAAGAAGAATTAGAAGTTGTTATTTTTTAAAGTCTAATAAATGTTAAAATTGATAGATCTCAATTATACTGTTGGGGGGAAGGGGAGGCAATTTTATAGAGACATCAGTAGTATTGGTGATACTCGCCTTCAGTCATAATAAAAGATGCCATTAAACAAATATTAAAAAATATTCTGTCTTTGTTGTTTGTACATTAATTTGAAGATTGAATGTGAAATTATTGCAATATAAAAGTATAAGTTAAAACTTTAATGTTAGGTGGGATTAATCGCGATTAATTTCAGAAAAATTATTTGATTCGATTAATTAATTTTTTTTAATCAATTGGACAGTAATATATACCGTGGGGCAAAAAAGTATTTAGTCAGCAACCAATTGTGCAAGTTTCCCACTTAAAAAGATGAGAGAGGCCGGTAATTTTCATCATAGGTATACTCAACTATGAGAGACAAAATGAGGAAAAAAAAATCCAGAAAATCACATTGTAGAATTTTTAAAGAATTAATTGGTAAATTCATCTGTAAAATAAGTATTTGGTCACCTACAAAAAAGCAAGATTTCTGGCTCTCACAGACCTGTAACTTCTTCTTTAAGAGGCTCCTCTGTCCTCCACTCGTTACCTGTATTAATGGCATCTGTTTGAACTCGTTATCAGTATAAAAGACACCGGTCCACAACCTCAAACAGTCACACTCCAAAACTCCACCATGGCCAAGACCAAAGAGCTGTCAAAGGACACCAGAAAAAAATTGTAGACCTGCACCAGGCTGGGAAGACTGAATCTGCAATAGGTAAGCAGCTTGGTGTGAAGAAATCAACTGTGGGAGCAATTATTAGAAAATGGAAGACATACAAGACCACTGATAATCTCCCTCGATCTGGGGCTCCACGCAAGATCTCACCCCGTGGGGTCAAAATGATCACAAGAACTGTGAGCAAAAATCCCAGAACCACACGGGGGGACCTAGTGAATGACCTGCAGAGAGCTGGGACCAAAGTAACAAAGGCTACCATCAGTAACACACTGCGCCGCCAGGGACTCAAATCCTGCAGTGCCAGACGTGTCCCCCTGCTTAAGCCAGTACATGTCCAGGCCCATCTGAAGTTTGCTAGAGAGCATTTGGATGATCCAGAAGAGGATTGGGAGAATGTCATATGGTCAGATGAAACCAAAATAGAACTTTTTGGTAAAAACTCAACTTGTCGTGTTTGGAGGAGAAAGAATGCTGAGTTGCATCCAAAGAACACCATACCTACTGTGAAGCATGGGGGTGGAAACATCATGCTTTGGGGCTGTTTTTCTGCAAAGGGACCAGGACGACTGATCCGTGTAAACGAAAGAATGAATGGGGCCATGTATCGTGAGATTTTGAGTGAAAACCTCCTTCCATCAGCAAGGGCATTGAAGATGAAACGTGCTGGGTCTTTCAGCATGACAATGATCCCAAACACACCGCCCGGGCAACGAAGGAGTGGCTTCGTAAGAAGCATTTCAAGGTCCTGGAGTGGCCTAGCCAGTCTCCAGATCTCAACCCCATAGAAAATCTTTGGAGGGAGTTGAAAATCCGTGTTGCCCAGCGAACAGCCCCAAAACATTACTGCTCTAGAGTAGATCTGCATGGAGGAATGGGCCAAAATTCCAGCAACAGTGTGTGAAAACCTTGTGAAGACTTGTGAAGACAGAAAACGTTTGACCTCTGTCATTGCCAACAAAGGGTATATAACAAAGTATTGAGATTAAATTTTGTTATTGACCAAATAATTATTTTCCACCATAATTTGCAAAATAAAATCTTTAAAAATCCTACAATGTGATTTTCTGGATTTTTTTATTCTCATTTTGTCTCTCATAGTTGAGGTATACCTATGATGAAAATTACAGGCCTCTCTCATCTTTTTAAGTGGGAGAACTTGCACAATTGGTGGCTGACTAAATACTTTTTTTTTGCCCCACTGTATTTAATATATATATAGATGACAAAAACCATGCAAAAGTACTAACTTAAAAATGGCACAATTAAAAACAAATTAAATATTAATAAAATAAGAATAAAAATTATGGACATGGGTTATAAAAAAAATGGACAAAACACAAATTACTGAATTAAACATAATTAAAATGAAAACGGAAAATACAAAAATAAAACCAAATTCTAAATATTAATAAGCATTTATAAAAACTATACAAACTAATTCAAGATATTAAAAGAATAAAAACTATAATAAATACAAAACTATTTTATAATAAAATAATTTTAATAAAAACAACACTGTCAGTAACAAGATAATTTTTCCAAACAACCATGTCAACACTGAAGTTCCCTTTCAGTCGGTCACTCCGAGTCACGTAGTGACCGACGAATTGGGATCTCGCTTAGAGGGACCATTCTACTTCGAGTGTAAACTAAATGAGCTAATGGACATTGGCATGCGATGATTGTATCCAGCTGCCACTGATCACAGCGTGAGCATAAAAAGGTAGCAGGTGCAACGCATACCAGCTTTTCGCTTCGGAGCCGAGTGATCACATCGGTTTGCTCCTGACTACTCTACTGAGAGAAAAAGACTGAAAGAGTTCAGCGCGCTCTTGGAGAGCTCATGGTGTTGGCGGTACAGCGCTTTAGCGGTGGTGGTTTCCCATGTCGAGTGGGTTGCACACGTCAGGCTGCACTACCCCATTTGTGTTGCAGGCGGCCATCTCCCTGTGCGGCTTTTTTTTCCCTAAAAGAGCATTCACGGGTGCGTCTTTTTAAAGGAAGACATTGAGTTCTTGCTACAGACAATGAGGTCACCAGGCGTTTCTAGATGCGGTCGTTACGGGCATCGGGGTTGGTGATGGTCACAATCGGTGCCTCACGTGTCTGGGCATTAAGCATGCTGAGGTGGCGTTTGTGGATGAGTCATGTTTTCATTGCGGGAAGATGATCATCTCGGAGTTGCGGGCCAAGCTCTGTTACCTCAAAAGGGGCGGAGATCTGTTGCCTCTGCCTCGATCTGGTTCTCGTCATGGCGGCAGTCAGGCGAGGGCTACTTCAGGCAGTAGCACGGGCGGTCTGAGGTAACAGTGATGGCAAACCCTCCAGGGAACCAACCCTCAGGGGACCATTGCTCTTTTTGCACTCCGCAACCAGTTCAGCTGCCAAAGGAACGTGCAGGGCCCTCTACAAGGAGCGTACCAGCAGTATCCTTGGCGCTCCTCCCGACGACCGGATGTCGATCGCTGCATCGAAGGGTGAGCCAGGGCTTTCTGGAGAGGAAGATTCGGCTGTGCTGCTGCTCTCTGGGACTGTAGCAATGCCTGAATTGGATCCGGAAATGACGGCTATGCTTTCCTGTGCCGCAGTGAGGGTAGGGCTCGAGTGGAGACCTCAAGGTTGGACGATTGGTTCTTCGGGGTGGTCCGCGCCCCGGTGCCATTCTTCCCGGAGGTAAATGAGGGGGCTTACCAGGTCGTGGAAGGCACCTTTTTACTGCCGGAAACTGATCTGCTGGTTCCTCCTTCCTCACCACCCTCGATGGTGGTGCAGTTAGGGGGTTACAAGGGTCCCCCTGGTGGAGAGGTCGGTTGCGATGCAGTTGTATCCTAATACCGCCTCCAACCGGCAGGAAGAACCGTGCCTCCCCTCCAGGGTCTGTAGGTACTCATCTGGACTGTCCGGCGATGCTTATACGGCCTGTGGAGAAGCTGCCTCCGCCTTATACGCTACGGTGTTACTGCAGGTTCTTCAGGCCAAGGCACTGAGGGACCTGCTCGAGGGTGGTCACGATCCGGAAGTTCTAAAAGAGCTTCGAACCGCGACTGACCTTGCGCTCTGAGCGACGAAGGTCACTGCGAGTTCTCTGGGTCGTGCGATGTCCACACTTGTGGTCCAGGAGCGTCACCTCTGGCTGTGTCTGGTCGACATGAGGGAAGCTGACAAGTTAGGTTTCTCAAGGTCCTTGTGTCCCAGACCAGCCTCTTCGGCGACGCAGTCGAGAACATGGCCCAGCAGTTCTCGGCTGCACAGGAGCAGACTGAGGCGATCCGACATGTCCTGCCCCGGCAGGCAGGCTGTCTCCACCCATCTTCCGGTGAGTGGAAGAGAAAGAGGCCCCGGGACGGGCGACCCAGAGAGGGAGGGAACTGCTCTTTGGGGGATTAGTGGTTTTGGAACGCACTCTCCCTCCCCCGGAGGAGGGCCAGGTGGAGAATCTGGTTTCCAAAAATCTCGACAAGAGAGCAGTTTTCTCTGTCTCTGGGTCCCAAGAGGGCATGGAGAGTTGCGGACGGACCAACGCCGAACCACACTAATCCTCCTCTCTCGCCAGCAGGCAGCAGCGGGCAGTTCGAGAGCGTCATCAAAGGCCCTACTCACACACCCTCTGCCAAACCATGGAACCAGGTAAGCTTTGCATCTGCTATTTTTATGCTCGCGCTGTGATCAGTGGCAGTTGGACGCAATCATCGCATACCAATGTCCATTGGCTCGTTTAGTTTACACTCGATGTAGATTGGTCTCTCGAAGCGAGATTCCAATTCATCAGTCACGACGTGACATCTCCGTTCCCTCCTTCAGGGAACGAGGGTTACAAACATAACAGAGACGTTTTCTCTCCCAGAATGCCCTCTTTCATCCAGTGCTTTTCCTTTCAGCATGTCATTTAAATAAACACTGACTCGCTAACTCCCCGTGCAACACTTTACATGTTTTTGTAGCAACACATTCGGTCAAATACTTCTGTTTCCAAATCTGTTATAAAAATGAGTTGAATTAGTTGCATTCCGTGTAAATTTTGTCATCCTTATTGAGATGCTTGTGATGTTTGTGCATCCTGTAGTGCAGCTGATGATGCTTTATATGATGAGTTGCTTCTATCTGGTCAAAAGTCTCTTCAGTAACACTGTAAAAAGACTGTATTCATGGGAGTGTAAAGCTGACTGAAGTCAGCGTCTGTCCGCTCATTATCACGTCTAAAGCAGCGTGGATTACCACACACTCTCACGCTGATATTCTGGAGCTCTTGGCTCAAACTCCAGGCTCCCGTGAAGGTGTGGACGGCCGCCAGACGAGTCGGGTGGCAGTTTTTCAGACGCCCAGCGGGCGGCAGAGTAAATACAGACGCTGACTGACAGCTGAAGCGCTGCACATGCGGCCGTCTGCACGGCTGTCCCGGGCTGTTGAACTGAGCAGTGTTTCCCGGAGCGGGTCGAGCCGAACGGGCCGCTGACAGTGCAAGTCTGTAGCGCCTGCCATCTGTGCGTCTGTCTCTTACTTAGGCCACGCTCAGGGATTTGAACGATTTCCAAAAACACACATTTACACAAAACAGTTGTAGTCAGAGGAATTCATGGCGTCAGACAGAAAAATGAGTTGATGTACATATTGATGAAATATTACGAAGACACATTTTCTTTTCTCTCAGTTCATATCATCAACATCAACACATTTTATATTTATATAATTTATTTATTTCCTCATATAAAAAGTCCCCTGGTGAAATATAGCACAAGCAAAAACATAAATATATGAAATTATAACAAATTATGAAACAATACATGAAACGCATATATACACAGGTATATAATATGTATGGTGTAATAAATAAATACACCTTTTTCTCTTAGCTAATTTCACCAATTAACTGTTTACAATAAGACCTTTTATATAAATATGTTTTCCTTGTATATAACATCAAAAATGTATTATTTTATATATTTAAACATGTAAATCTTATTTTTTATTTTTTAATTAATAATCATTTCTCTATGAATTATGTACTTATTTTATTTTTTATTTTTATGGTATATGAATTTTAAGATTAAATATATTAAATATTATGTATTAGTTTTCATGAATACCTTTATTTTTATTTTAAATACATGCAGGTTATATGCATATACAGTGGGGCTGATTCTATTCTATAACCCCTGAAATGTTATAAATCTATCACCAAGTCCCTATTATATAATCATTTACTTGTGTATAAATCAAATATAAAATGTATATGGTATATTGTTTAAAGTACAATGTATCTATACATATTTTCTCAGTTAATTTCACCAACTGTGAAATATAATACTAAAAGTGAAATATAAATATGAGATTAAAATAATATTTCTTGTTGAAACAAAAAAACAAAGCAAATATTGTTTAGTAGAATGAAATAGAATTATAGGGGAGAGTGGGGTGAGTTGAGCCAGTTTTTACTTACGCCGTGTAACTTGAATTTACAAATAAACTTGAATTGAATTAAAGCGAGCACATGACAGTAATGGCTCCAACTTAAATGTGTACAGTAATTTCAGGATGTGGTGCATCCTTGGGAGTAATCACTTTGGATCTAAAATAAACGTTTCAAAATATGGCTTTCCAGAACAAAAGGTGGTCTCTTGGCTCAACTTGCCCCCATTGCGGGGTAAGTTGAGCTACATAGAATTAAACTGCGCCATTGATTATGCTCAAGTAAACTGAACATTTTCACCTCATGCTATATCAAAAGGAGAGAAATTCAATAAAAATGACTTCCTAAAATCTGTGTGTGAGCCTTGTGATGGACTGAGCATCCTCACTTGTGGCTAAAGACGCTGGGTTACAATCAGAACAAAATCTAAATATTTTGGTCTAAAATGAATGAAATATAATGTAGAGTAGCTGTAAAATAATACTTTATAATCATGAGAAGGGGTGAGCCACTGGCTCAACTTACCCCACTCCCACGATTTAACAAACTTGTATCATCCAGCAGTTTAGAGCTAACCGCCTCATATTATAACCTCCTAAAGCACAAACACATGCATACATTTTTTTTTTCAGATTTGTCTGTAATTGTTCAGACCCAAGAAGCACAGAAGTTCAGACACTTTGAACAGCAAAAAAATGTTTTTTGAACTTAAACGTGGCTAAAAATCATCCCATTGGCTTCGCTGCATCACATGGTGAGTAAAATGGACTCTTCATATATTTGTGGTCACATCACCAATTTTGTTTAAGGTTGCCCAGTCCCGATGATGTCACGATGACCTCACAGCGCTCTTGCGCGTGAGATCAGCATCTCATTGGCTACAAACGGTGCTGACCTTTGACCTGTTGTCCTCGGTCAACCGAATACGACACACAAAGAGGCTCTTTTATACGCGACTGTATCCGTTTTCGCTGTTAAAATGGCGATCTGCCTTCCCCACTACTCCCACCCGCATCTGAATGAATCTGGGTCGCTCATTGTGCAACTTCATGGAGAAAAAGCATCATTGTTGGCTCTCTCTCTCTCTCTCTGGAAACCGTGGCTGTTTTCCTTAAATGAACTGCATGTTTGCATGAGAGAGAGAGAGAGAGAGAGAAGAGAAGAGAGAGAGAGAGAGAGAGAGAGTGTGTGTGTGTGTGTGTGTGTGTGAGAGAGTGTGTGAGTGTGTGTGTGTGTGTTTGTGTGTTTGTGTGTGTTTGTGTGTTTTTGTTTTTGTGTGTGTGTTTGTGTGTGTTTGAGAGAGAGTGTGTGTGTGTGTTTGAGAGAGAGAGAGAGTGTGTGTGTGTGGGTGTGAGTGGGTGGGTGTGTGACGAGCAGAGAGTTGTGTGTGTGTTTGTGTGGTGAGAAGTGTGTGTGTGGCAGAGAGAGAGAGTGTGTTTTGGTGTGTTTGAGAGAGTGTGTGTGTGTGTGGTGGAGAGAGTGTGTGGTGTGTGTGTGTGTGTGTGGTTGTGTGTGTGAGAGAGAGAGAGTGTGTGTTGTGTGTGTGAGAGAGAGATAGTGTGTGTGTGAGAGAGAGTGTGTGCGTGTGTGTGTGTGTGTGTGTGGAGAGTGTGTGTGTGTGTGTGGTCCCTTGCAAAACTTTACAAAATCAACTGATGCTGACTCAAAACACAAGAGATTATCATCAACCACTCAGTTATAGTTTTCATGTTATTGTAGATCTCCGTATTCATGATCAAGTTTAATTTGTGCAAGCCTGAACTCTCGCATTATATATTATAATATTTAATTATACATTGTAATGTCTCTATAACGTTTATAATCACAATATGAAATATGATTTTAATAATAGGATAATTATATTTAAAAATACTATTATGAAGAGATCAGATTATATTGATCATAAAAAACACAAATAAAAATATAAAAATTTATTATTTTAATGTGATACCATATAGATAAAAAAATAATATATATAAATTAGATATGTGTACATAAAATTAAATAATAAATTATAAAGCTGATTTTTAATGTGATACATGTTTAAAAAAATATATTTAATAAATTAATCTATTTATCTTAAAAACAAAAATAGAACATGAAAAATATAATCTATTATAGGATAGTTTTTTACAATTCTAAAGAAATTATAATAACATAATAATAACAAATATCTAATAAAAATATATCTAAAGATATGCAATATTTTAATTTTATATATTAAAATTAATTAATAATTAAGATATATAATTATTATAAATATATAATTATATATATATATATAATATATATATATAACTATATATATATACTATATGTAAGTACCTCACAGAAGTGAGTCCAGAAAACCACACACATTTTTGTAAATACTTTATTATATCTTTTCATGTGACAACCCTGAAGAAATGACACTTTGCTACAATGTTAAGTAGTGAGTGTACAGCTTGTATAAAAGTGTAAATTTGCTGTCCCTTCAAAATATCTCAACACACAGCCATTAATGTCTAAACCTCTGGCCACAAAAGTGAGTACACCCCTAAGTGAAATGTCCAAATTGGGCCCAAAGTGTCAATATTTGTGTGGCCACCATTATTTTCCAGCACTGCCTTTACCCTCTTGGGCATGGAGTTCACCAGAGCTTCACAGGTTGCCACTGGAGTCCTCTTTCACTCCTCCATGATGACATCACGGAGCTGGTGGCTGTTAGAGACCTTGCGCTCCTCCACCTTCCGTTTGCGGATGCCCATGCTTGGCCAATCCATCACTTTTACCCTCAGCTTTTTTAGCAAGGCAGTGGTCATCTTGGAGTTGTGTTTGTGGTCGTTATCATGTTGGAATACTGCCCTGCGGCCCAGTCTCCGAAGGGAGGGGATCATGCTCTGCTTCAGTATGTCACAGTACATGTTGGCATTCATGGTTCCCTCAATGAACTGTAGCTCCCCAGTGCCGGCAGCACTTATGCAGCCCCAGACCATGACACTCCCACCACCATGCTTGACTGTAGGCAAGACACACTTGTCTTTGTACTCCTCACCTGGTTGCCGCCACACACGCTTGACACCATCTGAACCAAATAAGTTTATCTGGGTCTCATCAGACCACAGGACATGGTTCCAGTAGTCCATGTCTTTAGTCTGCTTGTCTTCAGCAAACTGTTTGCGGGCTTTCTTGTGCATCATCTTTAGAAGAGGCTTCCTTCTGGGACGACAGCCATGCAGACCAATTTGATGCAGTGTGCGGCGTATGGTCTGAGCATTGACCCCTTCAACCTCTGCAGCAATGCTGGCAGCACCCATACGTCTATTTCCCAAACACAACCTCTGGATACGACGCTGTGCACGTGCACTCAACTTTTTGGTCGACCGTGGCGAGGCCTGTTCTGAGTTCCTGTTAAACTGCTGTATGGTCTTGGCCCCCATGCTGCAGCTCAGTTTCAGGGTCTTGGCAATCTTTTATAGCCTACTCTATGGATGGGTGGATATCTTATCGTTTGCGATATACCGGTGAAAATTGTCCACACGATAAGAATTCATCTTCCCGCGATAATAACGATAAAGTCTAGTTGTTGACATATTTCTGTGTGCGACTGTGTGGAGTGACGTGAAGGAAGGCGGACGTGAAATTGAGCAGCTCCTTCTACAATCTGGAACAGGTTTGGTTAGGGCTGTACAGTGCACAAAAAATCTGTTTGAATAAATGTAGTACAGTAGCATGTGTGCGATACAGTTTTACATGTGTATGTGTCGTTTACAAACCTTTTGTCCAACAAATATATTTTAATTTATTGACATGCTTTTCCTCCATATTAACTTCATAACATAGTCGAGTGTTTGAAATAACTTATTTTTGCGATCAGACGTGGTTTCGTATCACAGAATAAGGCAGAAATCATACTATTTTATAGCATTATATACAGTGATAAAGGCTATGTCGATTAGCATTGCATTATAAATATACTTTATCCTTATAAAAAATACCCAAGATTTCTTGAAGAACACAGATACCATATATTTTTTGCAATTGCATGCTTATTGTCTTCAGGTTTCCTCAGTTAAAATTTCTTTATCTGCGTTTTATTCAGCTACAGCGATCACTGGATACTTCTTCCTGGAGTATTACTTCTGTGATGCATATGTGGATTTTCTGCGCGAGGGCGCCCTCTGGCTTCCAATTTAATTAAACCGTCATTACATTACGTGTGTACTCAGCAATGCTCACAACACCCAATTTTGGGTAAAAATAGGAAAAATAACACTTTTCTCTAAAGTCAGTGGTCGCCAACCCGCCGGTCGCGATCGATGTAGATCTTTATCACTGTTCCATTAGATCCGAAAAAACAATAAAAAAGTGCATTACATTTATGGGGTTATATTAATGTATCACTGAAGGGTACTGTCTTGAGAAAAGTTTCGATATGGCATTTTCTTCTCCGTATAAAGCGTGGCTCTGCTTTTTTTACAGCGGTAACCAAGGAAACGCTTATAGTGCGGTCGGTTCATAAGCAGTGTTGCCAAGTCCGCGGTTTTCCCGACCACTGGTGACCACTGCTCTAAAGAAATAGGATTCACTAAATTATCGTCATTGATATCGTTATCGCAATAAATATCAGAAATTATCGTGATATATTTTTAAGCCCATATCGCCCATCCCAGCCTACGCCATCTTTATGTAGAGCAGATCCTCAGAGAGTTCTTTGCCATGAGGTGCAATGTTGAACTTCCAGTGACTAGTGTGAGAGTGATAACACCAAATTTAACAAACCTGCTCCCCATTCACACCTGAGTCCATGACACCGGGATAGAAAATGGCTAATTGGGCCCAATTTTGACATTTTCACTTAGGGGCGTACTCACTTTTGTGGCCAGCGGTTTAGACATAAATGGCTGTGTGTTGAGTTATTTTGAAAGGACAGCAAATTTACACTGTTATACAAGCTGTACACTCACTACTTTACATTGTAGCAAAGTGTCATTTCTTCAGTGTTGTCACATAAATATAATAAAATATTTACAAAAATGTGAGGGGTGTACTATATATATATATATTTTAATTTTATATGTTAAAATTATTAATAAATTATTTTATATATATATATAATATATATATATATTCTAATTATAAAAAAATTATATGTATCTATATTATTATATTATATATATATATGAATCTATCATTTATTTTATATCATACCGACATGCTAAAGCTGGACGGGGGCCTTTGCTTGTTGGTTTTAAAATAAAACAGTACTATTTTTGCACATATAAGAATCCTGTGCATTTTAACTTGCTTTACTTATTTGAAAAAGTAACTTAAAAAAGTAATGCGTTAACTTTACTAGTTACTTTGAAAAAGTAATCTGATTACGTAACTCTCGTTACTTGTAATATATTACCCCCAAAACTGTTAATATCTAGAAAATATATTACTTTTTCATTTTTAAAATGATACATATATATTTAATAAATTATATAATAACTAAATATTAGTAAATATTACATATAATATGGTGTGAATCCTTTGAAATCAGATCGGACTTCAAGAATTCTCGCGAATCATTTGAATCAATCGGGACTTCAGAGCGTGTATCAAAAATCTTTGATGTCAGAGCGGGACTCAATATCGTGTATCGCGCATCATTTGAATAGATCGGGGACTTAAACGTGTATCGGATCGTTTTATTCACATCGTGATTTCAAAAGTGTGTACCGGGAAGCTGTTTGAGATCGGGACTTCAAAGCGTGTATCGGGAATCATTTGATTCACATCGGGACTTCAAAGTGTGTATCGGGAATCTTTGATTCACAAATCGGACTTCAAGCGTGTATCGGGAAGCGTTTGATCACAAATCGGACTTCAGATCGTGTATCGCACTCTTTGAATTCACATCTGGCGTCAAAGCGTGTATCGGGAATCGTTTGATTCACATCGGGACTTCAAAGCGTGTATCGGGAATCGTTTGATTCACATCGGGACTTCAAAGCGTGTATCGGGAATCATTTGATTTAGATCAGAACTTTGCTTATCGGGAATCATTTGATTCAGATCGGGACTTCAGAGCGGGTTCGCGGGATGTTTTTATCCAGGGCAGGGATGCATAGACCCGAGGGGGAGAAATCCCCCCCCCATCGCACCCTGTACATGTGTATATAATGTTATTCTAGATGTCAGTATTTAGTGTGAGTTGTTGACAGACGTGTGTTTGAGGGTCGATCTGACAGCACTGTGTTCATTCTTTGCATATGCTGATGTTCGTCGTGACCCGTGTGTGACCTCTGACCCCGGTCAGCTCTGAGGGCGTGTGACACTCACATTCCTTCATCATGCCGATGTCGACGCAGCGCTTCAGACGGCAGGCCTGGCAGTGACGCCGGTTGTCTTTGGTGATGCTGCAGCTCCCACTGAAGGGGCAGGTGAAGCTGGCCTTGCGCTTCATACTGCGTCTGATGAACACACAGACAACAAGAGATTACAATATAAAATAATAGTTTCTATTTTAAACCCTTTTAAAATATAATGTATTTCTGTGATGCGCAGCTGTATTTTCAGCATCATTCTCCAGTCTTCATTTCACACGATTCTTCAGAAATCAGTATAATATGCTGATTTATTACTAGAATTATCAACAGTTGTGCTGCACAATATTTTTTTGGAAACTGCGATACTTTTTTCAGGATTCTTTGATGAATTAAATGTTAAAAAGAACAGCATTTATTCAAAATATAAATCTTTTTTTAAGACCTATTCTACATTAGGTTCAGAGACGATTAGTGATTCAAAAGTTATTAAACATTTAAGAACAATAGTTATTTTTAGCCGCGGGCGGCCGTCTCGGTCTTTGAGGGTAAAAATAGAAAAACTTTATTTTACATCATAATAATATTTCACACTATAATTTTTTTCCTGTATTTTGATGTTTTGAGTTTGACTGTTGTGTGTTTGTGTGTGTGTGTGTGAGTTGTGTTGTGTGTTTGTGCCCGTGTGTGTGTGATTGGTGTGTGTGTGAGCGTGAGCGTTAGGGTGTGTGTGTTGTGTGTGTGTGTGTGTGTGTCTGTGTGTGTGTGTGTGTGTGTGTGTGAGCGTGTGTGTGTGTGTGTGTGTGTGTGTGTGTGTGTGAGTGTGTGTGTGGTGTGTTGTGTTGTGTGTATGTTGTGTTGTGTGTGTGTGGTGTGTGTCATGTGTGTGTGAGTGGGTGTGTGTGTGTGTGTGGTGAGTGTGTGTGTGTGTGGGGTGTGTGTGTGAGTGTGTTTGGGTGTGTGTGTGTGTATGGTGTGTTGAGTGTGTGTGTGTGTGACTGTGTTTGTGACGGTGTGTGTGTGTGTGTGTGGTTGTGTGTGAGTGTGTGCGTGTGTGTGTATGTGTGTGTGTGTTTGTTTGTTTGTTTGTGTGTGTGAGTGTGTGTGTTTGTGCGTGTGTGTGTATGTGTGTGTATGTGTTGTGTGTGTGGTGTGGTTTGAAGTGTGTGTGTGTGTGAGTGTTAGTGAGTGAGAGTGAGTGTGTGAGTGTGTGTGTGAGTGTTGTGAGTGTGTGTGTGTGTGTGGTGTGTGTGGTGGGTGTGTGTGTGTGGTGTGTGTGTTTGTGTGGTGGTGTGTGTGTGTGTGTGAGTGTGTGTGTGTGTGTTGTTGTGTGAGTGTGTGTGTGTTTGTTATTAATGTGTGTGGGAGTTGTGTTTGTGTGTGTGTGTGTGTGTGACTGTGTGAGTGTGTGTGTGGGTGTGTGTGTGAGTGTGTGTATGTTTGTGGTGTGTGTGTGTGTGTGTGTGTATGTGTGGTGGATCGTGTTTGTGTGTGGGGTGTGTGTGAGTGTGTGTGTGTGTGTTTGTGTGTGGTTGTGTGTGTGTATTGTGTGTGTGTGTGATGTGTGTGTGTATGATGTGTGTGTGTATGGTGTGTGTGTGTGTGTGTGTTGTGTGTGTTGTGTGTGTTGTGTGTGAGTGTGTGTGTGTGAGTGTGTGGTGTGTGAGTGTGTGGTGTGTGTGTGTGTCTGTGTGTGTGCCTGTGTGTGTGTGTGTGTGGGTGTGCGAGTGTGTGTGTGTGAGTGTGAGTGTGTGTGTGTGTGAGTGTGTGTGGTGTGTGTGTGTGTGTGGTGTGTGTGGTGGTGTGTGTGAGTGTGTGTGTGTGTGTGTGTTTTTGTGTGTGTGTTTGTGTGTGTGTGGTGGGTGTGTGTGTGGTGTGTATGTGATGTGGGTGTGTGATGTGTGGTGAGTGTGTTTTGTGGTGTGGACTGGTGTGTGACCGTGTTTGTGTGTGTGTGTGTGACTGTGTGTTTGTGTGTGTGTGTGTGTGTGTGTGGGACTGTGTGTGTGTGTGTGTGTGTGTGTGGTGTTTGGTGTGTGTGTGTGTGTGTTTTTTAGTGTGTGTGTGTTGTGTGTTTTTAGTGTGTGTGTGTGTGTTTTGTGTGTGTGTTTGTGTGTGTGTGGGAGTGTGTGTGAGTGTGTGTGTGTGTGTGTGTGTTTTGTGTGTTTTGTGTGTGTGTGTGTGGTGTGTGTGTTTTTGTGTGTGTGTTAGTGTGGAGTGTGTGTGTGTGTGAGTGTGGTGTGTGTGTGTGTGAGTGTGTGTGTGTGTGTTGAGTGAGTGAGTGAGTGAGTGAATGAGTGAGTGAGTGAGTGTGTGTGTTTGAGTGTGATGAGTGAGTGAGTGCGTGAGTGTGTGGTTGACTGTGTGTTTTTTTTCACAAACACCACACACACACACACACACACACACACCCAATCCACAAACCCATCCAAGTAACAAACTCACATTAAACATTAGAGTTTAAAGAGTAATTTTAATAATTTTCATCAAACCAAAATGTAACAATTCCGTTTATTTCTTGGCAAACAAATTGCTGCACAACAGAGGTTTACCGTCAGACTTGAAGAAAAAAGAAGTGACATTCCTTAAAAACTAAAGTTTTAATAATTAAATTTAATAATGTTTTATTAATATTATTACACTACATTCTGCTGTACAATAGTCATATATTTCCGTCATAACTGCTACACGTTAAACCAAACGTTTATTGTGGCAGGATGTAGTGATAGTTTTCTCTGATGATTTATTCTTCTGATTTATTTCACTTTTACTTTTATGACCGGATTCCTCCTGTGTTTTCCACATCCCATAAATCACAGAGCCCTACACATGACGCCCACATTTACATTTCAATGACATTCACACCATAAAGATGGACAGACAGGACTCTTAAAGGTACGGTATCAGTGAGAACAACAGCGAGAAACTGCGAGAACAACCATCCCGCATTCAGATGTTATTGTATTTCAGCGACCGTCACTGACTCTATCGGGCGCGCCGCTCTCTCTTCCAGGTCCTTAGTCATGCAGCTGAGTTACACAAGCTGCTGTTTTTCAGCAGGGTAATAAAAGCAAGCGTGGAGCGAGCTGCAGACAGCGGCGGTTCTCTGCTCTGAAGACACACACGAGAGACTGACCTTTGGGCGGATTTAACGGATGAAAATAACACCGGGAACAAACACAACCCTTTTCTGTCCTCACTGAAAGCAGGACTACAGCACACAGTCTGCCGTGTGTTCCATGCTTTCAGAAGAAACAGCATCGCTGATAGACCTTAATAAAATAAATACTAATAATATAATAATAATAAAACTTAAACTTTGGAATATTTTATACTCTGGTCAAAAGTTTTAAATAATTAACTTTTTAGAATTTTTAGAAAAATGCAGTATCATTTACTAGAGCGTAATAATAACTTAAACAATATTTAATAACATAATAATAATAATAATAATACATAATAATAATAATAAATAAATTAAATTAACCTTTGGAATATTTATACTTTCTGGACAAAGTCTAAAATAAGTATTTTAGAAAAAATGTACAATTAATGATCAGCTTACAATAATAAAACATCTTTTATACATTATATAACATACTAATTTCCCCAAATATTTTATACTTCTGGTTAAAATTTGAAATAATAAAATTTTTATAATTTTTAGGGAAAAAATCCAGCACTCATAATAGAGCTTAATAAGAAATTAAAACAATATTTAATATATTAATAGATAATAATAATACATTTACCCTTCATAACAATTCAGCATCATGAAAGAGCTTAATAATAAATTCCAATAATAATTTATAATAATAAATAATCATAATAAATTTAAAAACCCTGAAATATTTTCGCACTACTTGAACAAAGGTTTTGAATGTGTAAAAATGTTTTGTAACCCCTGTCCAAACATGACATTTCTGTATTGTCTCTTTAGGGATTTTCCATTTAGCACAGAGTTTATAATCCAAATGCCTAAAACAATAACACCAAACAAATCCAAGTTTGCTGGTAACAAAGTGCTGAACAAAGAGTTTTACTGTTAAAATAAACAGGGAAGAAAAATGTGTAATATCCCTTAAAAAAGAAATTTATTATATTATTATGTTCCACTATTATTATTTTTAATTGTATTATTATTATTATTTGTTATTACTGTACACTAGTAATATTTTTAATTGTAGTAGTATTATTATTATTATTACTGTACACTATCGATTTTTTAATCGTTTTAAATTTTATTATTATTATTATTATTACTGTACACTAGTAATATTTTTAATCGTTTTATTATTATTATTATTATTATTAATTATTATTACTGTACACTAGTAATATTTTTAATCGTTTTATTATTATTATTATTATTATTATTATTTACGGGTACACTAGTAATATTTTTAATAATTTTATTTATTAATTATATTATTACTGTAACACTAGTAATATTTTTTATCGTTTTATTAGTATTATATTATACTGTCACTAGTAAATTTTTTTAATTGTAGTAGTATTAATTATATTACTATGTACACGAGTAATATTTTTAATTGTAGTAGTATTATTATTACTACTGTACACTAGTAATATTTTTAATTGTAGTAGTATTATTATTACTACTGTACACTAGTAATATGAATAAATTTAACCTGAAATATTCTACACTACTAGTCAAAGTTTGGAATAATACATTTTTTTAATGCTGTCCAAAAGTTTTTGAAATCTTTTTTGCTCAGCAAGGCTGCATTTATTTGAAAATATAGAGTAAAACCAGTAATATTGTGAAATATTATTATAATATAGAACAGCTGTTTTCTATGTGAATCTCTGTTAAACTGTAATGTATTTCTGTGATGCGCAGCTGTATTTTCAGCATCATTACTCCAGTCTTCAGTGTCACATGATCTTCAGAAATCAGTATAATATGCTGATCTGCTGCTCAAGAAACATTTCTGATTATTAGCAGTGTTGAAAACAGTCGTGCTCGATATCTTTGTGGAAACTGTGATGCATTTTATTTTTCAGGATTCACAGATGAACAGAAAGTTCAACAGAACAGCATTTCTTTGAGACAGAAGTCCTGTGTAACATTAGAAAGGTTCACCTGAAGAAGCCCTTGCAGCCCTCGCAGGTCATGGCGTTGAAGTGGAAGCCGGTGGCCTTGTCTCCACACACTCCACAGATCCTCGGCGCGTTGCGGTCAAACTCATCCTGACCCGTCGCAGACGTGCTCACGGCCATGGGATCCATCACTGAAACACGGACAGAGCGAGAGGAGCGTCACCTGATCTGCAGAAACACCTCGCATGCGATGAATACACAACAACCACGAGAGCCGGAACATATTTACATAAATCACTTGCATTTATGCAATCAGTTGCTTTTATCCACAGCAAAACATCAGCTTCTATCTGATCCTCAAAGATTAGGATGAGTGTGTTTCTTCATCAGGTTTGGAGAAATGTAGCACTGCATCAGTGTCTCAGCAATGGATGCTCTGCAGTGAATGGGTGCCGTCAGAATGAGAGCTGATAAAAACATCACAAGTAATCCACAGCACTCCAGTCCATCAGTGAACATCTGGAGAAGACAAAAGCTGAAACTAATCTATCATTAACATGTTTATTGTGATGTTTTTATCAGCTGTTTGGACTCTCGTTCTGACGGCACCCATTCACTGCAGAGCATCCATTGCTGAGACACTGATGCAATGCTGCATTTCTCCAGATCTGATGAAGAAACAAACTCATCTTCATCTCTGATGGCCTGAGGGTGAGTACATTTTCAGCAGATTTTATT
>JADLZN010007080.1:110000-148809 GCA_018155175.1 Sinocyclocheilus anophthalmus
AAATGTATTGGTCGTAGTGAACCTTAAAATCAATATATATTTTTCCAGTTAAACGATAAACATCTGAAAATCAAAATATAGTGAAACAATTTATACACTACCAGTCAAAAGTTTTTTGAACAGTAAGATCTGTAATGTTTTTTTAAAAGTCTCTTCTGCTCACCAAGCCTACATTTATTTAATCCAAAATACAGCAAAAACAGTAATATTTGTGAAATATTATTACAATTTCAAACAGCTGTTTTCTATGTGAATCTCTGTTAACCTGTAATGTATTTCTGTGATGCGCAGCTTTATTTTTGCAGCATCAATCCTCCAGTCTTCAGTGTCACATGATCTCAGAAATCAGTAAATAGGCTGATCTGCTGCTCGAGAAACATTCGATTGTTTAGCAAATTTATCAAGGTTGCTCACAGGAAATGAATACATTATCTATCTAATAATATATATAATATTGTAGCATCCGAAGCCCTTAGGATTTACACAGACATCTACACTGAAGAGGAAAATTAACATACAAAATAATAAACATTGCAAAATAATAATAATAAATTTATTATTAAAGTTAAATAAATAATTTTTAACATTGTAAATATTCTTTAATTCATATATGTTTTATATTGTAAATAATAATAATAATAATAAGTATTATTTATTCAGTTAACATTAAAAAAACCACAATTATGGATCAAGTATGTATTAAAATAATTTACATGGTGAAATAATAGTTATAATTACTATGCATATATTTCTTGAGCAGCAGATCAGCATATTATACTGATTTCTGAAGATCATGTGACACTGAAGACTGGAGGAATGATGCTGAAAATACAGCTGCGCATCACAGAAATACATTACACTTTAACAGAGATTCACATAGAAAACAGCTATTTGAAATTGTAATAATATTTCACAATATTACAGTTTTTACTGCACTTTTCATCACATAAATGCAGCCTCGGTGAGTAAAGACATTACACGAAATCAATTTTTAGATTTCTCAGTATGCTCATATTTAGTCATTATGTTTACATTTTTCTTAATTTTTAATTAATGTTCAAATTCACATACTGCACACTGGAAAGCTACAATGACTAAGTATGCAATGAAAGCATGACGCTATCTTCTGGAATCTCTTCGTGCAGGCTGTGGATCAGATAAAGACACGGACCATTCTGGAAACGTCAGACAACTTCACTGCACCGACTCGACACTGAGCTCCGATCCCGTCCGGAATCCACTGGAATTCCGACTCCCACGCCACAGCGTTTCCCCTTAACGATCCCAGGCCATGCAGGGAAGAAGAAGACTGCAACTCGGCTCCGGAAAGAGAAAAAATGCTTTCCAAATGTTCGACTTGACCCAGATCTGCACATCAGAGACGCTGAACTTTAGACCTGGTTTTTAGCGCTCGCTAGCGAAAGAAAAGGCTTGTAGGACAAAAGGAGGGAGATGCAGAGGAACAGGGGCCCTATATCCCGTCAGAGGGGCCCGTTTAGGGAGGGAAGAGCTGCAGGCGGAGCCGAGGCCGTCCCAACATGCCTCTCACAGCACACACTCCAGAAAACACGGCACACAATCAGCGGTTAACTTTCGAGGACGTTTCAGTGCATCTTATTGTGTGATGAAAAGCACTTGCTTTAGTTGGGAGATTTCCTGGATGCGGAAAACATGGACAGAATCCAGGCCTTAAAACATGGAGTTATCGTGGTCAACTAAAACTGAGACTAAAATCAAGTCCATAGAAGAAAAAATAAATTTGTTGCCTGAAATAAAACCAATATTATCTGAAATAAAATATACTTTTTAATTACGCTTTCGGTGTTCTCATTTCTCATTTTAACTTGATGTACTAAAACGGAAATAAAAATTCATAAAAATGACTACAACAAATTCAAATGAAACCAGAAAACATAAAAGCAAAAAAAAAAATGGATTCAAAATATTAGCGGAACTTTAATAGTATCGCTACGATTCTAAAATAGAATTTCGGATGAATCTTTCAAAAGCATGGATTTCAAAATGTATCAAATTCAAATCGTCACAAAAAATAAAAAAAAGACTAGCATCAATAATTAACAAAGCACTATTTAAATGAACTATAATGTTATTTTTACATCTAAGTTTTATTTCTATTGTGAAGCTCTTTATTTGATAAAAGTACATTTATAATATGTATTACGTTTATTATATTTATAGATAACTGCCAAAAAATTCCCAGTGAACGCTTGCCTAAGATAAAGGTTGCAAACACACTTCAAAATGTATTAGTAATTATTATTTTAACTTTAATATTATAAAGTAATATCATACTCGGAACATTTTTACATCCAAGTTTTGTCACTCGCACAGTACATTTCTATTGTGAAGAACTTCATTTTGACAAAAAAAAATTGGAAATTAATTATCTATTTATTAGTTACATTTTAAAATATTATTAATATTTTTATTTTATTCATATATCCTATTCATTTTATTCAAGCCATTAACTTCTATATCTCTGATTCGCTGATGTGTAACATAAAGGAGGGGAGGGCTTGTGTGTGATTGGCGGGCCTCTACAGAGCGTCGTGGCCTGCGAGGAAGACATCTCAGTATAGCACAGCTACACACTATTTTTAGGCAGAAATACAGGAGCAGTATTCATGTATGATAATTTCAAATCAGCTTTAAGAGATTCAAACGGTGAACAATCACAAAACACAATTTCACCGGCCCCCACAGATGTTCGCCCTCGTACCAAAACTGATTGCAGGAAAACAACCGACGAGCTTTACGGAGCCTCTCCACAAACACCGCAGGCCAGAATCAAAAAGAGCAGCATGTGTTCGTGGGAGAGTCCGGCTTTTCTCCTCAGACAGCCGGATGACGTCACGTCAGCTTTACACAGTTTAACAGGAACCACTGCACACTCCAACAACTAGAAATAGCACCGAACACACATGAACGACCGCTACAACATAGCCACAGCAATCAGCTCTCTTCTTCATGTCACTTGCATTAAATTAAAATCACAGCGCTGCACAATTGGGGGATATTTATTTATTTTTATAATTTTAAAAACATTTTTTTTAAAATGCAATTTAAAACATATATTCATATATAATGTACAAGTTGATTATAGGTCGAGAGAACGCACATTAATGTAATAAGTGTCGACTTTTTAAGGTTTCCAATCAGTTTGTGAGGATACAATTGTTACAATTTGGTTGAAGTAATGTTACTTTGTCATTCAGTGTAACACAATATTTTTGTAAAAATTCAAATAACATGCTTATTCTGACGTGTACATAATATATATAAAAGAATAAGGGAGCACATTCAATTTGTTGTGTTTTAAATGAGTAAAAAATTCTTACTGATAAATGGGCAAAACCTAGGATAGTGGCATGTTTAGTAAAATGTAAAATTACAGCTAATTAGTATTTGGGGTCTTTTAATGTGTCATAAATAGATTTTTGTTGTAAATATGCCTGACACGATTGTTACACTGAATGACATTTTAGTGCGTCTCTTCTGTAAATCAGGGGAAAGTGTATGATATTTATTTTTTGCTCAGAAAAACAAAAACACAATTACATTAAACCGAAGAATTTTTCTTTTTTTTGGAAAAACAACAATTTAAAGCGGTATTGTTTTTATGCTTAAACCCTTTTTTTCATCTTTGACATACATATATACAGTATATGTGTGTGTGTGTGTGTGTGTGTTTGTTTAGGCACCTATTGTATCCATTAGTTTTCTTATTTATTAATCTTTCGCATTCTTCTCTTTGCTGCCTGGACTTCTATGGTAAGCAGCCCCTATCACCGCTAGCGGGAAAGTTATGAAATTTGGCACACAGATTGAGGACAGTCTCAATATTAACCACAGCAAATCTGGAGTCTCTATCTCAAACTCTCTAGCGCCACCACTAGGCCAAATCTGCACTGATATTCCTGCTAATAACTTTTGAAACGGTCTAGAAGCTAAATAATTTTTCCTCTGATTCCTTGGCTCGTGCCGAGGCGACTGCATACCAAAATTCTAATTTCTTCGGGTCAAGATTTTTCGCAATTTGGAATTTTGCTAAAAATCTACTTTTTCTAACTCGTCCTAGTCCGATTTTCACCATAATTGGCTCAGATCATCTTCAGACAATGCTGGCAAAAACTTATCAAAAGATTTCTGATAGACCAAACTATTCTCGTAAAGAGCTTTAACGAATTTGACAAAATTTGCGTAAAAATAAACATGAGGCTATATCTTTGCAACGCTTTAGTAGATTCTAAATGTATAGACAGATAAATATATATATATATATAGCAAAGTAAAAAATATAAAAAGTTATATATATGCATAATATTCTTGGTCATGAATGTAGCCTTTGATGATGATATGACAAATATGATAAATATGAAGTAAACTGGTGTCAATTTTTCAAATAGATAAGCTTATGAATTTACATTACAGCCGTATCATTTCCAGCGTGTTGCAAATTTCCTTTTGGTTAAAAAAAACAATAATAATATTAAAAGATAATAATATGTGAAAATGGAAAATGAGTTGAGAAGTAAACCACAACAAGAGAAGAAAACGAACAAAAACGTAGACTCTTAAAATAAAAAAAAACATGCTCGTTCGTTTCTGTTTGCGGTCAGGCAAGTACAGCCGTAAGCTCCGCCCCCCTCGGTTACTGTTGCTACCGTCAGTGACTGTGAGTCAGACTCAAGCCGAGTGAAGACAAGAGCAGCTTCGTCTGAAACACAGCTCTTAAAACACTCAAGACATCAGTGTGCATCTCGATGTGATCCTTCATTCCTGGTTACACCGAAAGTTTTATCTCTGAACGTTTTGCTGCACGAAGGATGGAAATGACGTCCTTGGCGAACAGCTTCCGTTGTCATGGCAACCCATTTCCCGCTCCACTAATTGATGTTTTTACCACTAAATGTCGAGATATAGAAAACAATAGCGGTTATGTGGGAGGAAAAACAGGAGAAGAGCAGTTCATGCTCGAGAGCTTCATCCACCATCATGAACACCAGCAGATAAACCCCAATTAAAAACCAAACTACTCCACTGACTAAACAAAAACACCCGACTGACAGACTCACGCTGATCTCAAACTGAATACAACTAATGCAAAGCAGCTTTTTAGAAAATATGACAGAAATCTTTAACACACTCGTGGAAACTTCGTGTGTGTGTGTGAGAGTGTGCGTGTGTGTGAGAGTGCGTGTGTGTGTGTGAGTGTGTGTGTGTGTGTGTGTGTGTGTGTGTGTGTGTGTGAGTGTGTGAGAGTGTGTGTGTGTGTGCGTGTGAGTGTGAGTGTGTGTGAGTGTGCGTTTGTGTGAGCGTGTGTGGGTGTGAGTTGTGTGTGGGTGTGAGTTGTGTGTGAGTGCGTGTGTGTGTGTGTGTGTGTTTGATTGTGACGTGTGTGAGATTGGGGGTGTGGTGTGTGTGTGCATGTGTGTGTGGTGTGAGTGTGTGTGAAGAGGGCGTGTGTGTGTGGTGTGCTGTGGTGTGTGAGAGTTTTTTGTTGTGTTTGAGAGTGGCGTGGTGTGTGTGTGTGTGTGCTTGCGTGGGTGAGAGGGGGTGTGTGTGTGTGTGTGTGTGTGGTGTGTGTGTGTGAGTGTGTGAGAGTGTGTGTGTGTGTGTGTGGCGCGTGCGAGTGTTTGTAGTTTGATGCGTTTGTGTTTGTGAGAGTGCGTGTGTGTGTGGGTTGTGCCGTATGCGTGTGAGTGTTGTGAGAGTGTGTCTGGCGTGGGTTGGTGCGCTGTGAGTGTGTGAGAGTGTGTGTGTGTGTAAGAGTGTGTGTGTGTGTGTGCGTGTGTGTGTGCGCTTGTGTGTGCGCATTGTGTGTTGCGTGTGTGCGTGCTTGAGTGTGTTTGTTTGTGTGTTTGTGTGTTTGTGTGTTTTTGTGTGTGTTTGTGTGTGTGTGTGCTTGTGTGTGTGCGCTTGTGTGTGTGTGCATGTGTGTGTGCTTGTGTGTGTGTGCGCTTGTGTGTGTGCTTGTGTGTGTGTGCGTGTGTGTGATAGGATGTGTGAGTGTGAGTGGTGGTGTGTGTGTGTGTTTGCGGTGCGTGTGTGTGTGCTGTGCAGTGTGTGGGCGGGTGTGTGTGCGTGTGTGTGTGTGCGTGTGCATGTGTGTGTGCGCGTGTGTGGTGTGTGTTAGAAGTGTTGTGTGAGCTGTGTGTGGAGTGTTAAAATATTCAAATAAAATTCTACATGTATTATTACATAACATTACAAAATAATAATATCGACCTTTATTATTATAAAATATAGTAATAAGAATAATAACTAAATTAATTAAAAGCAATGCATGAAATGTTATATCATGCATCTACAATATTCCATTAAATTTTTACATCGTTATTATACATAATTTTTGCACTTATATATTGTTGCTCTTTTTGTTAGTTTTGACTGCTTTTATTATCCTAATTTGTAAGTCGCTTTGGATAAAACCATCTGCTAAATACTACACTGTAAATCTTATAAAAATATTAATATGCATATCATATACTACGCATAGTAATAATAATTAATTTAAGTTAATTAAAGCGAATTTAAAAGCAATGCATCAAATTTTATATACATATGCGGCACTGCTTTTAAATTAATTACTTTGTAGTTAATTTAAAAAGATGTTTCCTCACACACGCTGCTGGTTTTACTGCGAGTGAGTCATCAGTGCAACTTACTGTAAACGACTTTGCTTTTCCGCTGACATCAAGGCCGCCATTTAGTTATTAACGCCCACTTTTCACCAGCTAAGCACTAAACCACGTCATATTAGAGACAATACTTTCCATTGGCAGTCACATTTTAACTCAGAATGGTTGAACATTTTCTCAGAGTGAATTGATATTTGTTCAATGATCCGGCGAGCCGCTGATGAAACAAACGCGGTGCTGAAACGGCGCTTCAGACACGAACCAAAACCACAGGCCGGGAACGTCTCGTCCCGCTGGGCTTCAAAGAGAAACGTCTGTAATTACGTACCACTTCAACATCATCGTCAGGCCGCAATAATTCAATTAACTCAGCGCTAAACACAGGGCTCACATGGACCCGAAACGCCAAGAACTCAAGAACATCAGCTCTCCGAACAGAGAAAAACATCCTGCTGTGAAAAAACAGGAAAGATCACGAAACTCTAAACGAGAATCTATTTTGAGACGCTGCATGCGTCTCTGATTTTAATCTAATTTACTGCTAAATCATACACAAGATGTTCTTCTCCTAAAATATATAAGACAAGAGATGAAGACCATGAAGTGATTAAATATAAAAAAAAACATAAAAAATATTACATTTATTAAATTACTTTTTTTTCATATCACATCAAATCTACATTCATGGCCAAAAATAAAACAATTTTTTTTACTCCTCAGGACGCATAAAATTGAGTAAAGTGCCCTTAAAACATTATAAGGGTACACAGATTTCTATTTCAAATAAATGCTGTTCTTCTAACTTTCTGTTCATCTGTGAATCCTGAAAAAAATCAAATGTATCAGTTTCCACAAAAATATTGTGCAGCACAACTGTTTTCAAACATTGATAATAATCAGAAATGTTTATCAGCATATTATACTGATTTCTGAATATCATGTGACACTAAGACTGGAGGAATGATGCTGAAATACAGCTGCGCATCACAGAAATACATTACGGTTTAACACATATTCACACAGAAAACAAATATTTTAAAGAGTAAAAATATTTCACATTTTTTAGAATATATAATTTTATATATATAAAATTTAAAAAATATATATATATTATATAACAACATCAAATAAAAATTTATAAATTTTTTTGAATTTTATTTATATTTATTTTTTAGGATCATGTATCATTTATTTTTTTTATAAGTATTTATGTAAACTTTATATTTATTTTATAATAATATTTCACCATTTTTTAGAATAATAGAATTTTATATAATAAAAATTTAAAATAATATTAGATTATATATACATAATATCAAAATATTTATAGAATTTATATTTTAGAATTTTATTTATATTTATTTTAGGATCATTTATCATTTATATTTATTTTATAGAATTTAATTATAATTTATACTAGTATTTCACATTTTTAAATAATATAATTATTATATAATATAAAAAGTATAATAAATAAGATTATATTACTATAATAATTTTTTTAAATTTTAAATTTTTTTTTATATAATATAAAATTAAATTATAAGTTGATAATTTTATGTGTATATATTTTTATATAATTTATATGTATTTCCTAATAATCTTTCACAATTTTTACTGTATTTTTTTAAATCAAATAAATGCAGCCTCTGTGAGCAGAAGCGACTCGTTCTTTCGTTACGGTTAACACATAATAAATGTCCGTTGCTCATGTCGTGTACATTGATTAGAATTATTCAAAAATATGATCTTCAAAAAGGATAATTAATCCTTGGAGCTAAACGATATCACACTTTAGATGCTGTGCTTAACAGTAAATGACGCATTTTACACCACAGTACCGCGTATTTACGCTCTGTTATTCTCCGCAGTCCTTCCATCGTATTACGAGCTCGTAAAGTCCCGCGGCTCATTGGCTCGAGCGTTTAAACAGACCGGGGACTTTCTCTCGAGCTTCTCGATCTGTTAACAGCAGACAGCAGCTATGCATCCTCCAACTCCTTCGAAAACGTCTGTGTCCACTATACCGAACGCCATTTCTGATAATCCAATTGACTAAAAGACTGACGATTTCATAAGAAACTATTGAGAGCAGTGCAAAACACCTCACGTTATGAACCGCTCGAAAACGATTTATGCCGCAGATTTTATGTTTTGAATTGCATTTAAGTTCCATGCATTTGAATTAACCCAGTTTAGTATTTTTTATTATTTGGATTGTCAGTTCTTGTTTTTATTTAAGACTAAACTACGGGGGGGGGGGGGCATGCATATTTGTCAGTCAAACATAAATTAATCAGATTTCTGCACTCAAAACAAACTACTTGCATCTATTGGAATTTATTTATTATATAGATATATATAAATTTTTTTTATTTTTTTTGTAATATTTAGTTTAATCATTTTTTACATTCTTTATTTAATATAATTGTACATCATTTCTAGATTATTAGTGTTATATTTAAACATTTTATTAAATAATAATTTTTTTACATTCTTCTATATTATTATTTATAGTTTCAACATTTTTTTAAATATCATTTTTACATCCATTCTACATTATATTTTTATATTTTTTTATCAATTTTATTTAAATAAAAATGTTTTACATTCATTTTCTACTATTAATTTATGTTTATAAAATGCCTAATGTTCCACATTAAACTAATTATTTTAATAGGTCTTTTTATTTTTACTTATTCTTATTTTTTATATCTTAATAGAGTTTATGGTTTTTGGGATGATGCGGTGGTGTTGGTTTTTTATATATTTGTACCTTTTAACGTAATCACATTTAATTCCTTTATGTTTTTAATCGTTTAAATAAATCAATTTAATAGTATAGTTATTTTCCTGCAATCGTTTTATTTAAATTATCGACTTTTAAACCCTTTTCTTTTATATTATCTATTTCGATATATTTATCATTTTAAATAATTTTAATTATTCATTTTTTTAAATATTTAAAAAATGCACTTATTTAAATTGCTTAAAATCAGCATAAATCTGTTTAGTGAAAATGCATGAGACTGAAACTAATTCGATTTGTTGATAATAAACACATAAACCTGGTTATTGTATTCACTTTATTAGTACCATTACAGAAATCTGACCCGTTTCATTTACGTACGACTGACAAATATCAAATATGCATGAAGTTTAAATGTTAAAACTGTATAATCCAAATGCATGGAAATGTTATATGCAATTCAAATACATAAATCTTAAATTCGCCCCTTAAGCGCTTTCCGACTGGGGTCGCTCGGGATTTGAGGTGAATCTCATGTTGACAAATAAAAAATAAGACCGTCCAAGCAAATAAAAGCAACGTGCTGCTAGAAAACATGATGCAAATCTTTTGCACGTTCATGGAAACTCGTCTGGAACGAACTGAGACGAGGAACAAGGATCCCACGTCAATCTCACAAAAACATGTCAGAAATTACATTTTTGTTCAAAGAAAATGAAGCCTATTTTTAGGAGGCACTCTTACTGCAAAGCCAAAAATATCAATCCCATATCTATTGGGCTATATATCAGTGCAACAAATGTCAGATATTTATAATATAATATCTATTTTATTAACATGTTTAAAGTTTTAAAACGACTTTCGAATCAAGCTGTTTAAGTTCCTGTTTTCTCAAAACTAAAAGTGAAATCAATAAAATCATCCTTAAAACAAGATTAATTTACTTGAGAAGCATAAGATTGCGTTTTCAGCTAACAGCATTTATTCAAATAGCAAATCTTTGTAATATTAACACTGCCGTTCAAAGTTAGGTGTCATATTTTCTTTTTTTTATGAAATTAATACTTTTATTCACCAAGGATGTGCAAAACTGATTAAAAGTGATAATAAAGACTTAAATTTTAGTAAAGATTTCTATTTTGAATAACTGCTGTTCTTTTTAACGATATTCATCAAGCATCCTGAAAAAAGTATCACAGTTTCCAGAAAAATATGAAGCAGCACAACAGTTTCAACACTGATAATAAATCAGCATATTATACTGATTTCTGAAGATCATGTGACACTGAAGACTGGAGTAATGATGCTGAAAATTCAGCTCTGCATCACAAAAATATCGTTGAAATAACAGATATTCCATAGCCAACCTTAAATCTTAAATTGTAATAATATCTCACAATTTTACATTTTTTTCTGTATTTCTGATCAAATAAATGCAGCTTTGATGACCAAAAGACTTTAAAAAGTAATAAAAATCTTACTTACGTTTTCAACGGCAGTGTGTACCTTGAATTTAACTTAATTTAACTTTAACCTAATTAAAGTGATTTTTCTTTCCCAACTGGTAAAAATTAGTAATTGAGTAGGTTTTGGTCTCTTTTGAAAGGCGACACTCTGAGGTTTGTTGCTAAACAGAGCACACCTCAGAATCACTGTAAGTCTGTCTGGTATTGAGTAAGGAACACATTCCTCCTATATTTTTTGTAAACAGACGCCTGATAGCTGGGAAACACAATGGATCACAGCATGAAGCCTTGTTGGCGGTCTGACAAAGACACTGATTGTATCTTAAAATATGTTTGCATCATCCGAATGACAAGAATCTCAGCTTTCCAAAGATATGGGACATTTAAAAAAATTTTTTGTTGTTGTTGTTGTATGTCACAAAGTTAACCCTCAAAAAAAAAAAAGGGGCCGCTAAAGGTTTAAAAACCAGAACAACACAAACATTTTTAAAATAAACTGAATTCTCTCTCTCTCTATATATAGATTTTATATATATCTATATGTGTGTGTGTGTGGTGTGTGTGTGGGGTGTGTGTGTGTGTGTGTTTTTGTGTGTGTGTGTTGTGTGTGTGTGTTTGAGTGTGTGTGTGTGTGTGTGTGTGTGTGTGTGTGTGTGTGTGGGTGTGTGTGTGTGTGTGTGTGTGTGTGTGTGTTAGAGAGAGTGAGTGAGTGTGAGTGAGTGAGAGTGAGTGTGTGTGTGTGTTTGTCTGTGTCTCTGTTTGTGTGTGTGTGTGTGTGTGGGTGTTTGTGTGTGGGTGTGTGTGTGTGTGTGTGTGTGAGTGTGTGTTGTGAGTGTGTGTCTGTGAGTGTGTGAGAGAGAGTGGGTGGTGTGGTGAGTGAGTGTGTGTGGGTGTGTGGTGTGAGTGTGTGTGTGTGTGTGTGTGTTTGTGTGTGTGTGGGGTGTGTGTGTGGTGGGTGTGTGTGTGTGTGTGTTGTGGAGTGTGTGTGTGTGTGAGGTGGTGTGGTGTGTGAGTGTGTGTGGTGTGTGTGTGTGGGAGTGTGTTTTGGTGTGTGTGTGGTGTGTGTGAGGTGGGGTGGGTGAGTGTGTGTGGTGTGTGTTGTGGGGTGAGTGTGGGTGGTGTGTGTGTGTGTGTGGTGTGTGTGAGTGTGTGTGTGTGTGTGTGGTGTGGGGTGTGTGTGTGTGTGTGTGTGAGTGTTGTGTGATGTGTGTGTGTGTGATTGTGAGTGAGTGTTTGTGTGAGTGTGTGAGTGAGTGAGTGAAAGTGTGAGAGAGTGAGTGAGTGAGAGTGGAGTGAGTGATGTGTTTGTGTGTTGTGTGTTGTTGGGTGGGTGAGTGTTGTGTGTGGTTGTGTGTTGAGTGAGTGAGTGTGGTTGTGTGTGTGTGTGTGTGTGATAGTGAGTGAGTGTGTGTGTGTGTGTTGTGTGTGTGTGTGAGTGAGTGTGTGGGGTGTGTGTGTGTGTGTGTGTGGAGTGTTGTGTGTGTGTGTGTGTGTGAGAGGGAGTGCGTGTGTGTGTGTGAGTGTGAGTGTGAGTGTGTGTGTTTGTGTGTGAGTGAGTGTGAGTGTGTGAATGTGTGAGTGAGTGAGTGAGTGAGTGGGTGTGTGTGTGTGAGAGTGAGTGAGTTGTGGTGAGTGTGAGTGGAGTGAGTGTGTGTGTGTGTAGTGTGTGTTGAGTGATTGAGTGAGTGAGTGTGTGAGTGTGTGACAGTGTGTGAGAGAGTGTGTGTGTGTGGGGGTGTGTGTGAGAGTGAGTGTGTGTGAGTGAGTGAGTGTTGAGCGTTTGTGTGAGTGTGTGTTGTGTGTGTGTGTGTGTGTGTGAGTGAGTGGGGTGGTGGTGTGTGTTTGTGTGAGAGTGAGTGAGTGAGTGTGTTGTTGTGGTGTGAGGGTGAGTGAGTGAGTGGAGTGATGAGTGGTGTGTGTCGTTTGTTTGTGTGTGGTGAGTGAGTGAGAGTGAGTGATAGTGATGGTTTGGTGTGTGTGGGTGTGTGTGTGTGAGTGAGTGATGATGGAGTGTGGGTGGGGTTGTGTGTGTGAGTGAATGAGTGAGGGTGAGTGAGTGCGTGAGTGTTTGTGTGTGGGGTGTGTGTGGGAGTGATGAGGATGAGTGTGGGAGTGTGTGTGTGTGTGTGTTTGTAGAGTGTGAGTGGTGTGTGTATGCTTAACAAATAAACTTACTTACAACATTCTAAATTTAAAATAAAATTATTTAAAAATGTACATTTCATTATTTTAAAATGTCACTTTAAATAACATGTTCAATTTAAATTACATGGATAATTTTTACTGTATTGCATCTGCTACATTATTTTTAAATAATTGTTCATTGTTAATACACATGTAATTAAAATCAGTCCAACAAATTATATATCTATTTAAATTAATATTAACTGAAATTTTTCTATTCCACTTAATTAATTGTTTAAAATAGAACTACTAACAAGATTTAATCTTTAAAAAACATTATTTGCCAACAGTCTAAGAAAAACAAAATAAATTCAGGATAATATTCCCCCGAAAACAAATTGCTTTCAAGTAAAGCCAACCTTTGGTGTTTAGAACCGATATTTTTTTGCAGTGTAAGAACTGCAACGATTCAAAGGCACTAATAACTGAAATCATGTGCTAATCACTCATTATACACATTATTATAACTTGCATGATTAATGACCTGATTAACAAGTCAGAGGACGTCGGGCATTTTCTGCAATAATTTGCCGTCTCGGGGTTCTGCGTCTAAAATAGCGACAACAGCAGCAGAGTAACAGAGCCTTAAAGAGTCTGACGAAGCCACGATGAAGTGAGAAGCAGCTGCCAAACGGACAGAGAGCGAGCAGTGAGGTAACAGCGTTAAACAGCTGTCCGGTCCAAACACAAACACTCTCGCTCGCTCTCAACCGTTTCCTTTGCCCTCACTTTCACTTCCTCTCTCGCTCTCGCTAATGAAGACGCTCTCCAAACTCAAGGACGGTCCAGAGCTGCTGCCAGACACAACAACAGCCGGCGGAAACACAGTCCAGAAAGACGGCGCTGAAGCACGCCTACAGGATTTTTTCTGTTGCCCTGGTCGGACTTTTTGTCCGTGCCATACACTGGCCATGCCACAAAAAATATATTTCTGTCATGACAACTCTGGGAGGGATTGGCATGGTAATGTACATGACAATGTTAATCAGGGTTCCCACACCTTGGTTAACTTAAAATTCAAGAACCTTTCAAGGATTTTCCAGGTTCAACACCCTCAAATTCAAGGACTTAATGCGGGGACACATTTCAAGTGAGATCAAGGTTACAGTTTTCATGTGTCAATCACAACTATGCAAAAAAAAAGTATGCATTTATTTTTGGCCATATGACAGAGATTCGATATTCTATTTGTCGTATTTCTGTATTGCATAAAACTGAAGAATATTCGGTACATCCTATTAGGGCTGTGCAATATATCAAAATTATCGAAATATCGCAATATGCATATCGCTACGATATTTGGAGCCATGAACAAAAGACAAAGAGAAAATCACTCACTGCTCTCACCTAAATAACTTTTGTAGCTTAAGTAAGAATCAGTGCATATTGAATTCATAGAGTAAATGTTAAATGTTAAAATGCCATTTTTATGTAATGCTAGAGTAAAACACTACCGTTCACTTTCAGAAGTTGTTGTAGGGGTGCTTTCTTCTCACAAAAAGTGAAACATGTATGCTAGTTATATTAGAATCAGAATGAGCTTTATTCACCGCTTAAGTGTGCGCAAACACAAGGAATGTGTTGTGGTTTTACAGGAGCTCTTGATACATACATACATACAAATAACCATATATATATGACACAAGATAGTTATAGAAGTTCACAGAACTGACTCAGCAACAGCGGAGTAAAACCTGAGCATGTGGCACTTTAAGCATTATCGTATCGCATGTCGAATATCGCATTATTTTAACGAGTTATCACATATCGCATTTTTCTTCAATATCGCACAGCCCTACATCCTATACTGTTTTCTAAAATGATCTGATATTATAACTTTTGCATGGATTTTATTGAAAAGAGCTTAGGCTCATGTAACCAGAAGTTTTAAGATATATGAATATGCTTTTATGGGTTAACATTATCTTAACAAGCAAAGCAATTCAACATTAATTTCACGGTGTGTCTGTGAAACGTTAAGGTACCATTGTAGTAGTTTCGTGCGCGTGTGAACGTCATGGCAACTATATTTGGCAAGCCAAAAGAGTCAGAATTACGCTATAGATAAATCGCATTTACATACAAAACGCAGTTTTTTCTGGCGTCTAAAACGGCATTAGCGCCGTCAAATACGCCGTCCTGATAGCAGATGCCATAAAAAACGTGCGTAAATGGTAAAAACCGCCGTATTTAGCGGCATAAATTTAATTCTGACTCTTTTGGCTTGCCATATACAACACAAAGTATCTCACGCGGGAAACACTTAACGTAACGCGTAAAATGCGCGTAACTAACGTAAATCAAGCAAGCTTGTATGCATAGGCCACGAAGTGTCGGCAAAATAACACATTAGCGGATCAGAGGGAATAATAAGGAAAACGTAACTTTTAAGGACCTGTATCTATGTACGTTTATTTTCAAAAACATTCCAGGGCCTTGACATTTTTTTTTTTCAGATTCACAAACTTTCAAGGATTTCGAGGACCCGTGGGAACCCTGGTTAATGTATTTGGTCTTGGCGGAATAGATCTGCTACGCTGCTGCGGCGGCAGAGCAAGAACCGAGACTTGCTACTGCCAATACATCCACAACATGCTGCTGTGAGCATGTAAGAAATACTGCTGCTGCACATATAACACATATGAATAACCCCCATATAGCATACATGAATCACCTCGTAGCAGATCTGTACAGGTGGAGCTGGGGAAGGGGGAGGGTTTCTGAAGCAAGCTGCTCTGCTACAGCAAGCACTAGTCATATATTTGAATGTTGAGCAGCGAGCTCATTGGCTACAATACATGAGAGAAATAATCAGCTGTGCCATGTGATAATGATGTCATTAGGTCAGATTGAGTTAGACCTATCGGACTGCGCCATCTAGAGTTTCATGCCAGAACTCTGTATTTAATAATAAATTATTAGTTGTTGTTATTGTTTTTGCCCCATGTTATCTTGTGTTAGGGCTGGGCGATATGGCCAAAAAATTATCACGGAATTTTTTTTTTTTTTCATATCAGTCGATATCGATAATTATCATGATAAATGTAAAATCTTTATTTCTTTGAAGTTTAAAGGCAGATTTTTGCTCAAATGTGAAAGTTGTAAAAACCAGACGATTGATTGTGGTTTTAAACTTTCAAACACTTCATGCTTTTGAATTCTTTACACTTTTACAGACATGTTTCATACTAACAAAATAAGTATCTAAATAGGAAAAAAAAAAATAACTTTTTAGGTCTGCATGTTCTAATGTGTAATATTGTTTCAAATCAAGAAACAGGTTTGTGTTGCCTGATGGTTGAAGGGGTGAAAACTTCTGGTACATGTCCGAAACCTTCCCAAAATCTTTGGAAAGGCCAAAAAAATCCTGGAACGTTTCCTAAATTTCTGGAATATTTCTGAAATTTACTGGATATTTTCCACCTTTTTGCAACCCTAGTTGCCTGACAATATTAATAATATAACATTCTCTTAGAAATACACATTTGATAGTAGCTTGAGTTAGGATGCAGATGTAGATTTAGGTTCATTATCAAAACCAGTAATATCTGTAAAAATTGTAGCAATCTCACTTTCATATTGTGAACTTTTATCATTCTGACTGTTTGAGGGTTTAAGCCAATACCATGGTTCCCTAAGTGTAATATGGCTTCTAGGTATCTGTAATGAAAACAGTAGTTTTAAATACCTTTAGTATAAACGCCTAAAAGCCATTAATTTGTTAGATTAAAAGTCTTATAAAGCTGATAGTTCCGTGCTTGACTCTGATTGTCGGCCGCGTTCGAAGCTGGTTTTATGTTCGCTACAAGTACCCCCTACCTTTGTTTACGTCTGTGTGTTGCTCGGCAGCCACTTTGTAGCAACCACAACTGTTTTATTAAAACCACAACTTGAATAATTAAATATATATAGCTTAGCTGACATGTTCTCACGGCCCTTACGCTTACGTCCGCCTGCATGAATGTGCGTACAAAATTAGCGGAAGCTAGAGTTTATGGTTTATAATTTTTAAATATGGATTTTTTTCTTACACAGAAGCCAAGCCATTGATTCACTCAAAGGTCCTTATTTCACCCCCGTGAGGCACTTTTTTATTATGGATGGATGCGCTTTATTTGACTTCTTTTGGACTATAAAAAATAAAAGCCATTCACTGCCATTATAAAGCTTGATAGAACCAGGACGCTTTTTAATAGAACTCCGATTGGATTCGTCTGAAAGAAAAATCATACACAACCTGTAAAGCTCATTTTACATATTCATATCACCTTACTATGCGCTTAAAGTACAGCAGCATTTAACAGAAATTGGCTATAATAAATTTTAGTTAAAACAACTAATACTAATTAATAATAAACTTAATTCCAGTTTATTTTCCCGCATGGTACATTGGCATATTATTCTTTTAGGCTGCAAAAAAACGAATTAATGTTTATATTAATGGTTTAAAACAGAAACAACTACATAAAAATTATTAAAACGCAAACTGACATTCTGTTTAATTTTCCTCATAGCACGGCTCCCTCCTCGGCCCGCAAATCAATTTTCATGTTTGGCAAAAATTCCATTTGCTACAAATTACTTAAATTTAAAATAATATTCTCCGACATCAGGTTTTATGCAATTTTGCCTCTAAGTAAAATCACTCTTTAACGCTTGTTAGGCATTTCATTGGAAATCAAAAAAATTAATTTACATACTTTATGCATTTTAAAGATATAGCAGCTTTAAAAAAAAAAAAATCATAATAATAATAATACTTAAATTCTGTTCATTTTTCTTATCCAATAAATATTTATATTTATTAGATTAATGGATTTTTTTTTTTTTAAGAAGCAACTACACAAAAATAATAGCAATTTGATAACTTATTTATGTTATTCCAGGTTTATTCTTTAAAAAAGCACTATTTACTAATGGAACACACAATTCTTAAATGCATGATAATATCCTCTGTAAACAAATCTCATGCATTTTTATTTGTAAAATCAATAATTTCGCCTGTTTAGATACTTCAGTGGAAAACGAGCCCAGTACTGCACGGGTCAGAGAGACGGTGGAAATGCTCATAATGAGTGTCTTTGCTAAAATTTTAAGTGAGTTGCAGAGAAATAAATACATGCTGAAATGTTCCCTGAAGAGCCTTTCGTCACGCTGTAATGTGAAAGTGTGTGGATGTGTCTGTGTTGCTGTGAACAGCCCCAGGTATTTGGCAGGTAGAAAGGTCCGTCATATTATCTTCCTGTAGTGTATGTCTTTCATTTTTAGACACCAGGAGCTTTGGTGTTGTTTTGGACTGATAAGTACTACAGAACCCGTCCTTTGCTGGCTACTCGACAATACGTCCATATTTTACCAAGACGACACTTGTTTCCCATATTCTTCTACTGGCTACGGTAACCTGTCTTTAAAGAACAACATTGTAAAACCACTCTAAAACCATAATACTAAACTGATCCACTGATACGATCAATGACATTCAAATAATTTATTTAATTATTAATCAATTGTTTCTGTCTCAATTAGTATTTTTATTTAATCTATTAATTTACCTTGTTTGTTCCAGTATTTAAATTACTTATTTTTTTTACTTAATAACATAATTCAAAATGTACTTTTTTCCAAAAAATATATTTATTAAATTATTTATTTTTATGGAAATTTTTTTTAATAATAGAAATAAGAATAAAATTATTTTTTCTTGTCACCAAAAATGTATTGCTGACAAATAATAATTATTTTAAATATTATTTCTTTGAATAAATAATTCCACGAATAAATATTTTTTCGTTCATCAAAATGAGTTGGCAACATATTTATTTAATTTAATAAATGTATTTATTTTAATTATTTATTTAAATACATAAAATAGTTCTACAAAAAATGCATATTTTCTGTCATTCAAAATGAAAATGCCAAAAATCTTACTGTTTTGAAAATTATTTATTTTAAATAAATCAAATTATTCTACAAATAAATTATTTTGTTTCGGTCATACAAAAACAAGTTGGGAAACTTTATTTTATTTATTTAATTTATAAAATGTATTTATTTGTAATTATTTTTAAAATAATTCTACAAAAAATCTGTCATTCAAACTGAATACCAAAAGTCCGTATTAAAAAAAAATCCATATATTTATTTTAATCAATCAAATCTACCTAACACAGGACAAAAAAAAAAAAAGCAGACAGTGACAAATGTCTTTTTAAAGTTTCTTACACTGTTCAAAGCAGATCTCAAATTTTACAGCAGAATCACTAACTGTAATAAATATGGTATTTTGGAGGCTCACCACGATTGTGGTAATCCGCAAACTATCATTATCAAGGTAATTATTTTTTAAAGGCCCAAACCGTGTCTCTACGAGAAGCAAAATATGAAAGCTGAAAAACAGATGGAAAGAAAGAGGAAAAGCAGCGAGAGGAATTCGTGAATGGGGTCAGACAAGCTGTATCCCGTCACCCTCATGTTCCCTTTAAAGCATCCTGTAGATTCCATCACATCAACACTAACACGGGGGCTTGTTACCCGACGACCAATCAGAAGCTCGGGGCTTGTGTTACACAGCCAATCAGAGCGCGGCAGCTTCACCCTCGCCCCCCCGACAACCACAGCGCGAGCGAACGAGGACGAGAGAGAGAGCAAGAAAGGGCCAGACTTCCTCTGCTGGAAGCACGAAATTCCTCTTCAGTCCTGATCTTCGCATTTATGATTCCCACTGCACTTAATACGCACGCAATCTGGTATTTAAACTTCTGGCCTGTAAAATATTCATCTGCTTTCAGTCCCTGCTGAGGAGGGGCGTGTCTTCGGCTGATTGACAGCTCGGGGAGCCCCGCCTCTCATAAACGCAGCATCGGCGGGAGTTTCCCGTCATAACTCGCGTAATCACTTACACATTCACCATTCCCGCGCAGCGGCGAAACGCACTTGTCTAGACGCAACCTAACGTCTGATTAAATGAAGCGAGGAAAGGGAAATTATAATCGTAAATTAAAAATAACGGCGACATGAGCTCACTTGACTTCTAACATGCATATACTTTCTGTAAAGAAAGGTCGTGACTCGCATTGATTAATCGATCTGAACCGATATCGATTCTTCGATCTTTAACGTGGCGCGACAGATCAGTGTATGTGAACCGATCGTCCGATCATCAGTGTATTCATTTACATCAGGAAAGTCAATCAATGTTCATGAGCTTCATAGATATCTAGAAAAAACAACTCTAGAATGGAACATTTTAGTAAATATATGCGCTATTTTACATAATCATTATATGTTTGTCTGTTAGTGATGTCTTATTTAATGTACAGTATGAAACGAGACGGAGATGCGGCATAAAAAAGATTATAGATTAAGAAATATATAATTAATGCCTTATGTGCAATTTAAATATTAACACACATTTTATTGTGTGGAATTTCAATTGTATCTAAAAAATATAAAATATTGTTTTACATTTAATAATATAGGTTGTTTTCCTAAAGAAACATTGACATGTGTGGTTTCTAAGTAGCTAAGATGTATGATTTGTTTTTATAATATAATAATAAAAGAATATTTTTATATATTTTCTACCATATTGTATATATTATTTCTAATATGGTATACTTTTCTATTTTGTTAATTGGTGTGGGTGTGTCAATATTATATATACATTATCTAAGATATATTTTAAAATATTTATATATATCTATATATTAATATTTTCTATTATATAAAGGTCAATTATAGAATACCTGAAAACCTTTAAAGCAACAGTGCATAGAGTGGATCGGTATTGTATTTTGTGTTGTGCGTTGCTGGTCATTTTATGTCTATGTACTTATTTTATACTGACGGTCACTTGTCTTTTTGTAGTTCACTAAATTCCCCAATTCAGAGTTGAAACAAAGTTCTTTGAATGATCTCACTCACAACATAACAATGAAACGCGACAGGCTTGATAAATTGCAAAAACACACTACACTCGGTGACGAAACATTTCGATTGGATGACTGTAGTTTAGAAATATGTCTAAAAAACTCCCCCATCTAATTAAAAAAAAAATCCCTCTAAGGAGCACTAAGGGGACATCCCCCCCCCCCCCACCCCCCCCCCACCACAGACACACACACACAGACAACAAACACACACACCAACACACACACACTCACACACACACACACAGTCACTCACTCACTCACAAACACACACACGCACGCACGCACGCGCACTCACACACACACACACACATACACTCACACACACACACACTCACACACACCACACACCCACACACACACACAGTACCTCACACACACACACACATACACTCACCCACACACACACACACACTCACACACACCACATACACTCACACAACACACTCACACACACACACATACACTGTCAACACACACACATCACACACACCACACACACACACACACACTCACAACAACCCACACACACACAGACGCATACACACAGACACAATATACACACCTACACAACATACACACACACACAATGACACCACACACACACACACACACACAGACACACACACATAACACACACGCATCACTCACACAACACACTACACACACACACACACACAAATTTCCAAAATGAAATTCAGGCCCTGGAAGTACATATTTATTGTCCATTATGGTGAGAATTGTGCATCTGATCTCGTTATTTTGACGAAAGATCAATTGGCAGACGAGACTTTAATACTAGGTTTGATCAAGACTTAAAACTAACTATGGAGCAAGTAACAAAATAAAACCTCACTACACCAACAACCATTCCGTCAAGCAAATGTCGAACTAATATCACTTGTAAACATTAGTAGCCGGTCTAATGATGCTCATCGCCCCTGGAAACAACTAATCACCCAAACTATTAAAGCAGGACTTCCTGCTAGTCGCATGGGTAACACAAGTGCAGACACGACCCGACGGAGGGCCCATGTTTTTGGGGAACTATTGCACCAACGGCAGCAGGACCCCGTGACCTAAACTCGCAAGAACGTTTCAGCCCCCCTGCTACGCGCAATCACGGGGTAATTAGTTTGGGAATGCTAAACCCGTCGCTAAACGGCTTTATCTCGCTGAGCAGCGTCACATGGAGAACCCGTGGTGTCTGGGTGGTCCGTTGCATGCAGAAAACCCGCTTCAGAAGTCGTTTAGCATGTCCTGAAGACAATTTACTCATTCTGCATTGAACAACTGCAGTCTAATGTGGTTTGTTTGTTTGTTTATTTGTTGCTAATGGTGATTTCTTGTTAAACAAAAAAACAACCAACTAAAAAGGAAAATCACTACATGAACCTACCGTAACAACAAAAAACTAGTTTTGTAGTTTTATAGTAGTTTAGCCTTTCTTGAACATATTTTAGTCTTGCTCGGTGTTTAGAAACTGCAGTTTCGTTTTTCATTGCTAAAATACACCTGACTAAAATGGAAGCTCACTTAATTACAAAAAACTACAACAAAAAAAATCAGTTTTTGTAGTTTTTTTAGTAGTTTAGCCTTTCTTGAACATGTTTTAGTCTTGCTCGGTGTTTAGAAACTGCAGTTTCGTTTTTCATTGCTAAAATACACCTGACTAAAATGGAAGCTCACTTAATTACAAAAAACTACAACAAAAAATCAGTTTTTGTAGTTTTTTTAGTAGTTTAGCCTTTCTTGAACATATTTTAGTCTTGCTCGGTGTTTAGAAACTGCAGTTTCGTTTTTCATTGCTAAAATACACCTGACTAAAATGGAAGCTCACTTAATTACAAAAAACTACAACAACAAAAAATCAGTTTTTGTAGTTTTTTTAGTAGTTTAGCCTTTCTTGAACATATTTTAGTCTTGCTCGGTGTTTAGAAACTGCAGTTTCGTTTTTCATTGCTAAAATACACCTGACTAAAATGGAAGCTCACTTAATTACAAAAAACTACAACAAAAAAAATCAGTTTTTGTAGTTTTTTTAGTAGTTTAGCCTTTCTTGAACATATTTTAGTCTTGCTCGGTGTTTAGAAACTGCAGTTTCGTTTTTCATTGCTAAAATACACCTGACTAAAATGGAAGCTCACTTAATTACAAAAAACTACAACAAAAAAAATCAGTTTTTGTAGTTTTTTTAGTAGTTTAGCCTTTCTTGAACATATTTTAGTCTTGCTCGGTGTTTAGAAACTGCAGTTTCGTTTTTCATTGCTAAAATACACCTGACTAAAATGGAAGCTCACTTAATTACAAAAAACTACAACAAAAAATCAGTTTTTGTAGTTTTTTTAGTAGTTTAGCCTTTCTTGAACAGATTTTAGTCTTAAAATTTAATTTAATTAAACAAAGCTATTTATAAGAAGCCGTTTTCCAATTATCTATTATTAAAACATTTTTTTAAAAAATGGAATTAAACAAATTTTTGTCTGGTAAATAAAACTCACAGCTATAAACGAAAAAAATCAGCACGGTGCCATTTCTGTCACCCTCTCATTGACTTTGGTGCGAGTGTGTTTCCCACAGCGGACATAAGATATCTAATCTCACCACTACGAAAACGCACGTGTGTGTGTGTGTGTGGGGGCTGTTGAGTGTGAGATGTGTGAGTGTGAGGGTGTGTGGGGGTGTGCGAATGGTGTGACGTGAGGCTGGAGTGAGTGAGAGTGTGCGAATTTGTGTGATGCGTTGTGTGAGAGAGGTGAGTGAGTGAGTGAGGAGAGGGTGTGTGTGTGATTTTGTGTGATTGTGAGTGTGTGTGTGTGACTGTGTGTGTGTGTGAGAGACTGAGTGAGTGAGTGAGTGAGTGAGTGTGGGTGGTGGGATGTGTGTGCGTGTGTGAGTGTGTGGTGTGTGTGGTGTGTGTGTGTGTGGAGTGGAGAGAGAGAGAGAGAGAGAGATGAGGAGAGAGAGAGAGAGAGAGAGAGTGAGTGAGGAAGTGACGTGTGTGTGTGTGTGTGGAGTGAGTGAGTGAGTGAGAGTGCGGTGTGTGTGTGTGTGTGAGTGTGTGAGAGAGTGAGTGAGAGAGACAGTGAGTGTGTGAGGGGTGTGTGGCATGTGGTTGTGGTGTGATGTGGTGTGTGGTGTGTGTTGGTGTGAGTGTGTGGTAGATGGGGTGTGTTGAGGTGAGTGAGAGTGGTTGTGTGTTGTGAGGAGAGAGGAGTGAGTGAGGTGGGGAGTGAGAGTGTTTTGGTGTTGGTGTGAGAGAGTGACGTGAGAAGTGAGTGTGTGTGTGTGGGGGTGTGTGTGGTGGTGTATGTGTGTGTGTGTGGGGTGAGTGTGTGGTGTGTGAGTGTGTGGTGAGGGTTGAGTGGGTGCGTGTGTGTGTGAGTGAGTGTGTGTGGTGTGTGTGTGTGCGTGTAGTGTGTGTGTGAGTGAGTGAGTGAGTGAGAGGTGGTGTGTGTGTGTGAGAGAGGAACGTGGGTGAAGCTGAGTGCCAGTGATTGAGTGAGGAGGTGTGATGTGTGTGTGTGTGTGTGTGTGTGTGTGTGTGTGTGTGTGTGAGTGTGTGTGTGTGTGTGTGAGAGAGAGAGAGAGAGAGAGAGAGTGTGTGTGTGTGTGTGTGTGTGTGTGTGTGTGGCAGATGTGGTGGAGTAGAGTGTTGTGAGGTGAGGTGGGTGTGAGTGGTGTGTGTGGTTGGATGTTGGTGGGTGTGTGTGTGAGTGCGTGCGTGAGTGGGAGTGTGCGTGTGTGTGGTGTGTGTGTGTGTGATGATGAGTGGAGTGAGCATGATGTGAAGACACACGCATACAAATCGCCGACGGAGATGTGCCATTAAGAGCTCACGACCGGCTGAAGCAGCGCTTTTTCCCTTTAAAACAACTATAACAGATTTATATCACAGGGAGCAAAGGCTACGCTCTGACACAAAACAAACACGGCAGATGCCAAACAGGGCAAAGTTTGTTTAAAATCATTCACGGGGGAAAAAAAGCTGATGTTTCACCTGCAAACGGCTCTGAAACACAAACACTTTTATATTTGTCAATCAGTTGAATTCAATGCATGCTAAGTGCTCTTTTATGCATGTTTTCCTCTAAAGACCACAGAAATGCATGACGTTGCAGCCGTTCCCAATGAAATGCAACACTTCAGAGTCCGTCGTACTGAGAAATATCAAGGCAACAGATGGAATACGATACTATGAATTTGATTATAACAACCGTTTGCATTGCAGAAACCACTTGAGAAATCCTGCCCCATCACAGTCAAAAAGAGACGACTCGTATTTCTCATCTTATTTGTACGTCTGAGCCCTAGGCGAGCGTCTGATCCAACTAATAAAGCCAAAAGAAGAGATTCAATAACACTCGTAATGCCACTAACAATCACTGTAATAACAGACGGATTTATGCTGAAGGCCACACGCGGAATTACTCTTAAGTAAATGCATGCAATTATCGCAAACCTTTATATATAAAAAGACAAAAACATTTGGTCTGATACTGATAATTGTTTCGTTATGGCCATTAAATAATGTAATGATCTATATTATAAATCAATAGTGCTTTATGAGCATCTACACCTATACGAAACATTTTAAACTTCATAATTGCATCCTTATAGAAATAATGTAGAAATAAGCTCACAAGTATGATATTATCATCAGAATCAGATTGATGCATTTAATTAAAACATGCTAATATTAGTCAATACTGCATGGTTTCCAATATATGCTTTTGTTTTGTTATCACCATTGATTTTGAACATTGTTGTCTATTTATGGGTCTATTTTTATTTATTACGCCAGTTTTAGTTCCAAATGCTGATTTTATTTAGTGATACGTAAATAAAATGTTATACTACAATGCTTTCTTCCCCCCAAGTTTAATAAACATGCAAGAAATCCCAAGTAATTTCTGCATTAACATGCCATTCTCTCATCTGTTTCGTATTTGATATTTAAACTAGGTCTTATTCTTTAAATAAAGACCCCAATATTCAGATGCAAATGCGTTCATTCAATACCAACGCAGAAAAATGCACACAAAATAAAAAAATATATATTCTGCATTAAACCTTTCACTTTAATTATTTGTAAAATATAAGATCTTACACTCACAATCCAGCAACAAACTGAACTTGACCATCATGGAAACACTGTATGGAGTCGAACTGATCTGACAAACACTGCAACTGGTGAATATGCAGCGCAAACACTGTAAACTGAAGCATATAAGCAATAAAAGCTGTTGAGAGAAACACAGTGAAAGTGTCTCTACCTGATGTGGCATCACCGTTTACTCTGGATTCACACACGCCAGGTTCACATTTAGCTTCGAGTCCTAAAACACACACACACACACACACACACACACACTATGAGTTTGGCAGCAACTCTCACAATATTACACACCACTAAACATCATGAGAGCCCAGAATCAATCGCCAGATCATTACACACCAGCAACAAATACGGATTCGTGGAATCTGTATTTTACTAGGGGAAGCTGATGTGAGTGGGAGCATGCTGTTTGTGTGTATAGGATGCCCAAACACAACACACACACCCACTCACACCACACCACTCACACACACACACTCACACACTAACACACTCACACACACACTCTCTCTCTCTCTCACACACACACGCAAACACCCCCACACACTCACTCTCTCTCTCTTATCACTCACACCACGGCTCTCTCTCTCTCTCTGACACAAACCACACAACACACCCTCTCTCTCATTCACACACACACACACGCACACACACACACACACACCTCTCTCTCTTATCTCACACACAACACACACACAACACAACACACACACAACACAACACACACACCCCGATTTCTAACTTCATCACACACACACACACTCTCTCTTCTCTCTCTCACACACACACACAATATCTCTCTCGATCTCTGACACAACACTCACACACACACACTTCTCTCTTCTCTTCTCCGCACACAAAACACAACACTCACACTCGCGCCACGCCCCACCCTCGCTCTCTCACTCACTCACACAACCACCTCTCTCTCTCTCTCTACACACACACAAATACACACTCGCACACAGCACACACTCTCTCTATCACACACCACACACACCACACACCTCTCTCTTCTTCAAAATACAACACACCACACACACATTTCTCTCTCTCTATCTCCTTCCCCCCCTCGCAGTATCCTTACAGTGTGGATGACAGGGGGGCACTTTCTGCTGAGCGCTTATGCACAGAACAGACATGAACACAGCCAGCAGGGTAAACACAAAAGTGCAAGACATACAGATTGCAAAGGTCCCTTTGATTAAGGTGAATTTTTAATTTTAGTAAACAATCATTATAACACTATAGCCAATGGCTTTAAAGAGCCCAGTCTGCATTGCGCAGAGAAAAATAGTGGCTAAACAAACATGCTGCTGCGGACATGAGCTGTATGCAGAACAATATGAATAGAATGCTATTGCATTTTCATATGTGTATAATATTAAACTCAGTCATTAAACATGTAAAATGTATTAGTTCCTTTTATCATAATATCAAAATTAAGTGAACAGCTAACATGAACTACTGAAATCAAAATTGAGTTAATTTGTGTCTCAAAACTACTCAAAACCACTACCCTAATGACAACATTGTAAAGCAAGCAACATTGTTTTAGAGGGAACAACAGCACACACTTCAGTACAAACTGATTCTAAAAATACTGTGACATTTTGTTTAATTTTTAAAGCATTCAGTCGTGTTTGATACAATGTCAGAAAACATGATATATCTCAAAAGTTGGTTAACAAAATATCAAAAGTTGGCATCCTCATATATAAGCAAACATCAGTCCCTCACAACCATAACTAACTTTAGCCCTTTAGACCGTATTTCCATTTTGTACATTTTCTTGTAATTCTGAGTTAATAATGCAGTCGGAATTAAGGGAACAGGGAGCACAGATAAAAATTAGAAAATCAGAACAGATTTGGAGAAATGTAAAGCATTAGCATCACTTACTCACCAATGGATTCTCTACAGTGTATAAGTGTCGTCAGAATGAGAGTTCAAACAACTGATAAAAACATCACAATAAATCACAAGTAATCACAGGCAAAATATTTCATTTTGGGTGTGATATTCCTTAAGACCAGGGTGTCTAAGCTGACCGATGTCTGCTGTTCAATTATACGAAACAGGCATTGGTAACATAACAAGACTAATTTTCTAAACAAGCGAAAGTTCAAAATGTCCTGTATACCAGAACGACTCTGCTTTTTCATCTTCACAAGCAGGCGTCATTTGTGCAGAATCTTTCTAAAGTGCCGTCCATTGATCTGACATCTCCTCATACCATCTTGAACCATCTGGAGTTGGATATTCCCCACGGATGCACCTCCTTCCCGCCAATGGCAGACTCTCATCTGAAGCTCTGCTAACAAACTTTCCCCCCTCCCAGCTATGGACTGGACAACCATCGTCCTGTCTGTGTTGTGTTGGCAGCTCAGTCATGTTATAAAAGTCCAGTAATGAGCTCTGACAGCACCGAGGCATAACAAACAAACAAAACAAGTCTCTGTAGGCATCTCCTCCCATCCACCTGAGAATACTGGCAGCACGCGTGTCTTCTCAAGGCATGATCTGGAATAGCTGTTCTTCCTCCTCTGCTGTCTATAGGCGCCCAGTGCTGCTAAAGACACTTTTTATATCATGGCAGAGATTCCGCCACATGTTTTTATAAACCATGTCATTTATTTCTCATAGGCAGTTTGTTTCCTTGTACACAAATCCATAGTTTTTCATATGCATGCAATGTTTTAAAGGGTCATCGCATTGCAAATTCACTTTACAAGGTGTTGAACATAAATGTCTATGTTGGAAGGGTGTGGACAATCCATCCTATAATGATAAAAACTAGCACCCAGTGTTTTTTTTTTTTAAAACCTATTTTAAATCCACTTTCTCAAACAGGTGCTGCAGGATTCCTGTCCGAATGACGTAGTTTGCACAGGCCCTCCCACGTTCCACTCCGGTGCGGGGAAGTCTCCGATAAGCCGTTGCGGTGTTTGTTGTTGGATGAATAATCAATATAGCCGTGGTCATGTCTCCCGACACTCTGAGCCGCTGAAGACGCAAGGGATTAAGTTACTTCATTTGCGAAGGGAATGCGCGAGCTCCGTTGTGCCTACCAGTAAGTTCGGCGGATCCATCAGGAGCGCTTCATCAACAGAGGTGGTTCTAAAGGGTTTTTAGACAATCTTGCAAATCGCCTTTCCACTAACGGCTAGTTAGCAGTTCGCGGCGAAAGTTCACAGTCTGTCATCACCCCTGGAAGAGATGGGTGGGGTCAGCAGAGCTCATTAGCATTTTCAAGCAACGGGACTCGAATGGCTTGCCCGTTCCTAAAGGTGTCTGTCGGAAAACCCAGACAAGCCAGAAAACGTGTATGCATGTTGTTTTCACTGTGTACAGTCTTGTGTTCATTGTATGTCATATGCCCCTTAAAAATAAAAAAATATTTTAGATATATTTATATATTATATAGATATTATATATAGATATCTAAAGATTTCCCACCTGACGTTGCTTGGTTTCAGTCCTCCTTGCTTCCTGTTTGACCAGGGTACTTTCAATTCTTACTTGGCATTCCCATCCCCCTCTCAGTCTTCGCTCCCCCCTCAGCGCTGCGAGCGAAGAGCCCGGAAAAGACGGCTGGAGGCGGAGGAATTGAATCAACTGAAATGACGATCACCTCGCTCCCTTTATGCGCGTCACAGCACGATTTTCAAAGACGTCGATCATGTGGGTTTCACCACTGAACTTACTATGCTGGGGTAGGCTTAGCTGTTGCTGGGGTCAACTGCACGATGGGAACGACGAGGAGGTACACTCTGCAGAATCTTTACTACTCGGTAGAACGCCAACCCAGTCTGTTGGTGCCGGGTTGGCCAGATTTTGCTACACAACCAGCCCAATTACTACTCAAATAGCCTGCACAAGCCAATTGCTTCGGGGGGTGTCCCGGTAAAAAATCACGTTCGGGGGGGTAAATAAAATAAATTTTTTTTGGCGGGGTTCTCCTGATACAATTCACATTCCAGGGCCTAAATATAACGTTATTGGGGTCGCTTCAACCTGCTGCCATAAAAAACAACCGGCGGCAATCGCGGATTTGGCAACATGGTCCACACAGCTCAAGTAAATAAATCCTCCCGTGCTGTATCTTGGTCTCTCATTGGCTGTAGGTCATTGCCGACGTAGTTTTCAGTCAGAAATCATTTCAAACAGCGTGATTGTGAATCGCCGACATTTCCAGATATTTAGCATGCCAAATATTTCAGGGGCATCGGCGACGCATCGGCGATTCCCTCAGATCGCGTCTTTGATAAATCACACTGCGTGATTGTCACCGCGTGATACGAGCAAGATTGCCTCCGATTTCGAGCATTGTCGGCGATTTGGGGAATGTTTTCGCAAAACCTGTTGGCAAGTGAAAAATTGGGCTAAAATCGTGCAGTGTGAACTCGCCATTAGCGTCACTTCAAAGTGTCATCAATTAATGATGATTCTACACAGCTGGATTTAGCTTGCATGTCGGGATTCTATTGTAATAGTTTCAACCTCCACAAATGCACATTGGAGTATGTTTTTTTAGCAGTTATAACCAATTAATATTCACCGGTATAACTGCTTTTTATGTCTATAGCAATTATAAGAGACAGCATTAAAAACTAAAAGCATAAGCCGTACAATCAAGAGAGTAACTAAACAATAACACTGTGCTGAAAAGTACACGGTTATACTTACACAATAAAGGAAAAACCACTTTTACCAATTACTTCATGCGCACCATTTATGTGTTGTATGTTTGCAGGTTAGCCATGGTGCAGATGTGAAGAGGGCCAGGAGTTACAGTGTGTAACGTTAGTCAATTAAAAAAAACAATTCGTTAAGATACGCCTGTCTATCCTCGCTCCGAATCCTCAGGAAGCTCCTCACCCTCGATACAGAGGAATTGATATGCTCCTTAAAAGATGGGAGCTGCGATCGGTTCGGTGTCATAGAAGGAAGATGGAGGATGAGGGGGAAACAAGGGGGATAGCGCTTAACAAGAATAAGGGTCAAATTAAACTTTAATATTAAAATGAGAATCTTCTTTGGAAGTATTCAGCTACCAAAGGTGAACTCGGAGGACGCAGCCTTCCGTTGTGAGAAACGGCATGGAAGAACCCCGTTTGTCTCTCCTGATTAGTTAGTTTCAGTGTGCCCTATTGGCCATGTTCCGTTATATCTAGGTTCATTCGTTACCTCCATTCACTCTGATGTCTGTTTATCACCCTCATATCCTGTGGATGCTCGTTGGCCTTTTGTTTGTACTTTGTCCGGTATTGTTGATGTTACCCTGTGTGTTAGACCCTCTTCATGGTGTGGATTACCATTACAAGGATTTGTTGTTATAATATTTGTTGTGCCTTCGTCTCCCTAACCGCAGTATTGTGACATATATATATGTATATGCAATGTGATTCCATGCACAATGCATCCATAAGGAGAATAAATGGCTAACATCCTATAGTAACATCACTGTCAGTTTGTTGTTTTGGTGTATTGCAGTTCTGGCATCGAACTAAGAGCAAATGTATCCAGGCAGTTCGTAAAACTGAGACTCTAACAACCAAACTAAGCAGTAAAATAAAAATAAAAAAATCAAGTGAATAAAGTTGATTTGTTAAGTATTCAGAGAGAAAAGCCTTCTGGAGATAATTTTTCTTATTCATGCCGATTTCAGTTACCATATATATGCAAACTGCAACATGTGGTCAGTTTTCACTTTCTTCTACACTACTAGGCTTAAACAGGCTTCTCATGTTATTGGTCCCTTATGATAAATTGCTTGTATTCCTCATTTTTAAGTTGCTTTGAATAAAAGCATCTGGTAAGTGAATACAGTAGAGACCATTCCAGTTCTGGAATATCCTTGCATCATGAAACTTTAGCGTGTCAGTGGGTGAGTGTGAAAAGAACACTCTTAAGTTTTTGCCTTTGATAAAGGTCAAAACAACTGCTTTAGGCCTTGGCCTAAAAATGCATTTTCAGTTTATTTTACAGGAGGTCAGTGAGGTGTAGGAATATTCCAGGATCGTAAAACTTTAGGGAATGCCAGAGGGCTGATCGCAGACGAGCTTATCCAAATTTCAGCCTTGGTGAAAATACTTTTCAAAAAATAAAACCCCAAAACAAAGTATACATCATAACTTTTATAACCCACGGCATTGGAAAAAACACTTTCAAGGATGAAAAAGGGAAATATGTCATAAATATCAATGCTTGCATGTTAAACATGTTAAAGTTAAAGAAATAGGTTACCAAAAATTGAAAAGTTAATTACTCACATGTGTTTTCCACATGGGGGGGGACGGGGGGGGGGGGGGGACCAACATTTGTGAATGATGTTGACGAACATATACAGTCCTGTTGCCCGTTTTTGTAATCCAGAATGGAAATATGCCTGTGTCTTGAAACACGTGAGGGTGAGTAAATAATGACAGACACGTTATTTTTAATTGAACTGCTCCTTTAAACAGACAGTAAATGTCTTTTGGGCTGACGCAGGCCCAGCTTCCCACATCCAGAGATTATTAGTAATAAAAGGGGATTCACATCAGCATGAAAGGTCAAACTCTCCTCTCAAAAAAACATTCTATATCAGCGAGGATACGTAAAATGAATTAATTTTCTCCGTGAGAACTCTATATCTCTACGACATGAGCATAAATTGCTATGCACAAGCTCTTGAGGAAGATCTAAAGACTGCTGGCATATCAAAGAAGATCAGCTGTATCTTCCTATATGTATATCTATACACTGTAGCTTCATCTTAGTTTCCAATCCAGCAGCGAATAAGCAGAAATATTCAATTGACATCACCCAGCTACTGTATGAATAATTAGATGTAATCTAATTGTGCTTTTCTTTCCCTCACCCAAGAGAAATGGGATGTCAGTGCGTTTCACAATTGTGGTGATAATTGCATTTCCCATGGCTGCGTGTGTTTGATAGGTGCAGCCCTCACTTTAGGGGTGAAGCTGATGATGGAAACCACTCTGTAATTATGGGAGCTCTAACGGAGAGTATGTTGGGGAAATATAATGTGTGCTTTGCTGCTAGTGTGGCGTTGACCTATATTTGAACTGTACATTTTAAATGCAATTATAGGCATTTATTCACAGGCATATAAACTCTAGTATGTGTACTGGGCACATTATGTGGATTTTTCTGAACGTATGGGATGCATGCATGACCTACTACATTTACATTTGGGTGTAATGTAATGTAAATTACATTTACATTACACTTCAGACCAAGTGTTATTATACTTAACTAATACCAAAATGCACTACAATTAAACCACTGGGCAGGGGGAAATTACTGTAATGATAACATGATCTGCACACTAAAATACTACTGATCAGAAACAGTCTAAATTTCCCTTGATAATCCAGATTCATCAAAAGTCTGGGAATTGCACATGAATGATGCCAGGTGTCTTTTGTTATTTATGGGGGGAAAAAAATAAATTTTAGATTGGAGTCTGCTGAATGCTGATTTTCATTTAAAAACACCAGTCATTTCTCTTCCTATCTGCTTCTCTTGCTCTGCCTTCCTTTCAGCACCATGAATGGAAATCAATGAAATGATGATAATGATAATAATGATGAAGACAGAAAACATAATTTGCTATTTTATATAATAGCAGCATGCACGGCAGACTTTAAGGCAGCATTACAGCCCTTTGTGCATTCTGCAATGTCAAAATGCAACTAATCGGAAACGGACTAAATTTCCCTTGATAGTCCAGATTTCATCACGAGGTTTTAACACATGAAGTCTACATGCCAGCGGTCTGGGAAATGCATAATAATGTTGTTGAGTGTATTTTGTCAACTGCAAAGGGGGGGGGAAGGAAATTTGAGAGAAATTATTTTGTGAAAATGCAGAACAATTCATGGAATAATATAATAATAGATCTTATATTATCGTATAGGAATTAATGTCTGTGAGATATCCAGTTATTTGTAGTAAGAATGATACAAATAATTCCTATAAACACATAATAATTCATAATATACATTTATATAATTTCGTTATTTTTTTACTTATCCTTTATTATTTGTTTGTTTGTATGAACGGATTTTAAAAACTCCAGGATGGCGTAAGACACAACCCAGGAAAATCAAAAATGACTTTTTGGGTGTGTTTTTTTTTTTCATTTTTATTTGAATTTTTATTGCATACCAATATGACAGGAATGAGATAAGAAAGAGTGTCATGGAAAAATCTAGAAAAAAAAATCTCTGGAAATTTTTTTTATTTTTTTATTGGAATATATATTGCTAGATTTATTTATTTTTCCCCCCCCATGACATCTATTCCAAAGGAATCCTTTCATACCTCTGTGCAATTATTCAAATTAAAATGAAAGCAACTCTGTAAAAGTCCTTCCTGATTTTCCAGGTTTTTCTCTCCCTCCATCCTCCTTCACTTTCACATTCTCTTTCCCGCTGTCTCTCTGCATCTGTCTCTCTGTCATATCTATTCTTAGAGTAGCATTGTGTGTTTGGCAACGGTACAATGAGATATAGATCTCGTTAATTCCTGCCTCGCAGCATCTTTTAAAACAGCCCATCACTGGCCTCCCATTGCTCATGCCTCATTCTGTTTTATATGCACAAACACTAAATAATTAGACTCAGCCATCATCAATAAGAATAAAATGAAGCTGCATCTATTGAGAGACTCGATGTGACAAACAACAAAATAGGCTATTGGATTTTCGTATGCAGTAATGTGGCAGAACACAATCAACGGTCTTTTAAACATGCGTCAAATGACCTCAGGATGTGAAAACCGTGGTGCAGCATATTATAAAACAAAAAGAAGATGTAAAAAATGGTTTCACAGGCTCCTTCCAAGATTAGTTAAAAACCATAAAACAAATTGTTTGTTAATTAAATAAATAAACAAATAAATAAATACATACATAATAAATAAATAAAATAATTAGATACATTTAGACATTTTAATAAATAAATTAAATTAAATTAAATTGCAAAAGCACACCACCAGAATTATTAAAACTTTTACTAAAATTAAAATGAAAACAGAAAAATATAAAAATAAAATATAATTCAAAATATTCATAAAAACTATCAATAGTATCTCAATGATACTAAAAACCCTTATCTCGATGCCCTGATTGTTGTTATAATAAAAAAAAGGTAAAACTATGTGTCAAGGTGGATATTAACAAAAGGTCAATATATAGTTTGTCAATATTTGACTAGCATACTACAGCAAGAATACGATACAGCAAATAACTGTTTATATCATCACAAAAACGTATATACAGTAGCATGTATCAGTAAAAATGTAAACTATCAGCTCTTATCTGCCAAATGCAACAAGGCATGAAGATATAAAGATATTATAAAAAATAACATGTTTTTGTGTATGTGTATTATGAAAATCGCTATACAAAAACATCTGCCTTGAGATATTTGCTTTTAACTATTCAGACAAACCGTTCAACCAGTCTATATTTCCAAACATAATTAATAGCAGAACATGTTATTCAGGTGATGAGCAGTGTTTTCCTTTTTTTTTTAGGTGCACAAAAAAGTAAAAGTTGAAAAAGTTTAAAGCGGTTTTAGGAGACTCGTATCAGAAAAAGCTGACATGAAACATAACCCGAGAAACACAATACCTTCCTCAGTGTCTATTTTTATGATATGCTATTTAATTCCATGTGAATACATTCACCTTTCACCCCACATACAAGTTCATAAAGTTCTAAAGTTCTACACCAAAATTCAACATTTGGAGTTCTGCAGAAGAACGAAGATGCTACAGAAGTACACATACAAGAAGCACAAAGGTTTAAATATGGGTCTGTCTGTCCCTCACACAAAAGCTATCATATGACTTCAGAAGACTTGAAATAAAGCATGCACTTTATGTGGAGCACTTTCATGGAGATTTTGCATCCTTTTTAAAAGCTTGACATCTTCACTCCTCATTTACAGTGATTGCATTGCAAGGAACGATCAGCAAGTCCTTCAAAAGTTCTCCTTTTGTGTTCTGCAGAGGAAAGTGAACTACTTTTCTAGGGTTATCTAGCTAACACATAAGAAACCCAGCCCACTATTGTCTATGACGGGATAATGCATTTTTGATGTTTTAAAAGGCGTTTGACTTTAGGTTTAGCGTGTATGTTAAGTTTAGTTTCAAGGAAAATACATTATGCATTGCATATTCCGCTAACTAACAATTTTACATCTGCCATTATGAATTTTTCCACACCACTGATTTTTTTTATACATATGTATGAGACACGAACACATGCAGGAGCAATAACATCTGCTGTCTGTAAATTAACAAAGGCAAATTAAGGCTAATTAGCAGTTTATTTTGCCGCCCTTTGGCTTATTTCCCAGTGTCGACGCTACAGCAGGAGCATAGGAGGGGGTCGTCATAAGAACTTAGCTTTACGTTGGTGTGCATCCTGACCAGCACGCTTTCACTGGCATACTGTAGTTCTGGCACCAGTTTTGTATGCTGACAACAGGAATTACAGAGCTATACTGGCACAGCACGACTCCGCTCGCAGAGCTGCGTCTGCCAACAAGCAGTCATACTATAAAGGTATATTGATAATAGAGTTAAGGGTGACAGCTGCGGATTTTCACCCCAAAATTTTTGCTTTACTGGGATAAAGATAATGTTTAGACGTAGCAATCAAGCAAATGTCAATTTTGGTTTCAGAAAATCTGTCATTCGAACACAAAACGGATACTCTATTTATGTATTTGTTGATACAGTAAAGATAAATGGGGTCCAAAGCATATTAGACCTCATTTCATTACTTTCATTATGCATTACTGTTCAAGATTAGTTTTTTTATATATATAAGAAATTCATACTTTTATTCAGCACATATACATTAAATTCATCATCAAAAGTAAATACATTTATTACAAAAGATTTATATTTCAAATAATGCTTTAATTATTTTAAATCGCATTGGCAAAAACAACACAAAATCTGAAAAAACGCACAGATTTCGCCCCAAAAATTGAAGCAGCACAAATGCGTTCAACCTGATATAATACGAAATGGTTTGATCTATAGATATAATAGAAAAATAATTATTTGAATGTGAACAATAGTTCATAATATTGCTGAGTTATTGTATTTTTGATTAAATAAACGCAACCTTGGCAAGCATAAGATACTTATCTGCTTAATTTGAACGGTTTTGTGTATACAGATGGTTGTAATGGTTAGTTAGCTATAAAAATGCTTTTGCTATAAAAGTTAGAGTTTATATACAAAAGAAAGAAAGTTATACAGGTTGAGTTTGACATGAACACGCAACGGAAATTAATTACACAACATTTTAAGCAATAACTGAGTCATATCTGAAATCCAGAACGCCATTGAGACTCAAAAGTATGCAACCACCTGGCAACACCCTTGAAACCACGAGAAACACCATAGCAATCACACAGCAGCATCGCAGAATTGTGCCAATGAGTTTTACACAGGCAAACTGCACTCACATTTTCATTTTGTTATAGTTGAGGATAACTATCTGTGTCTGGCGGCACATGATACATATTTTTAAAATAAACATTTAAATGAACGATCAGATTAAAGCATGTGTCTTTATCAGTCCACTCTTTTATCCCCGTTCTCGTCTGCTCTATTCTTTGGCCAGAGATCTCTAATATCAGTCCACTGTGATGCGGCACTCGTCTAAAGCCCGTCTCGTCACTCGAGCGTGAGGCCGTCTGGAGAGGCAGGCAGCTCAGCACTAGGATTTCATTTCCGATGCTTGGCTATGCAGCCCTGCCCTCCACACTCCTGGTAACTTGGGCGAATTCCCCACGAGGGCTCGATCAAGTCCACAATCTAAGTCTGTAATGCAGTCCTGGGCTCATGATGATAGCTGTTATTACATATGGGACTGTATTGTTTGCTCTGATGATAAGCCAGTGGAGAGGAGAGACAGTGAGTGTATCTGTCAGTGTAAAAGAGAGAGGAAAAAAAACATCCATGAGTTTGTTTCAACCTCCGGATTTTTCGGTGTGTGTGATGCACGTGTTTGTTTTGCGTCTCTGTGGCCAGACATGCACAGAACGAGAGTTTTTTGCTTTTGGGAAACTTGAGTCATCCACATTTTCTGTGAGTCACATCTGAATAATCACCCAATACCAAAATGTAAATACCAGAATATTGTCAGAAGACATTTCGGCCACATTCTCTGTGATGACTTTGCTATCGTATTTTTACATAATTCATGAGAGGATAGATAAAACCGTCTATGTGTAATTTATTTCGGCTGACATTTTGCAAATATTTGCCTATAATATTTTCAATTACAAGCAATGCTCTTTTTTTTTTTATTAAGCACAAATATGAGTATTCTTTTCTTCGTGCTTGTTATGTGCTGTTCTGTTGGTTCTGTGTTTCCCAAAAGCAGCGTAAGCTTAAGTACACCGTAGACCCATTGAAACCAATGGAGCTAAGATCAACTTAAGCTTCCGATGCTTTTGGGAAACGCAGCCCTGTTCCATTATTTCTATTCTATTTGTAGTACAACAAGCTATACACACACATAAAATAGATCATAGTTTATTGATATTTAATGTTAATGCTATAATAAACAACCTACACCAACACAACAATATAAATTTAATACTAATAATATAATAATAATCTAATAATAATAATAATAATAATAATAATATAATGGTCTT
>JADLZN010007081.1:0-130546 GCA_018155175.1 Sinocyclocheilus anophthalmus
CATGGGGTAAGAAAATCCCCCCCCCCCCAAATCTTAATCTAAAAGGAAATTGGGATTAATTTTCTTTACCCCAATGGGTAGATTTTTTTTCCTTGTTGTGAGCCAAAGAACCTAAACACATTTCAGAAATCACATTCATTTTGCTTCTCAGGTAAATGCAGCTTGATTTTAAATTGTTTAGATATTTGTAATGGAAAACAAAAAAAAATACTGATAGAATAATTGTTTGCGGTGTGTAATTCTGGAGTTGATCACCGTGCATGATACAGAGAATGTAGAGTAAGGAAAAATGAAAGTTCAAAAATGTGTGGCTAAATACATGTCATACATTGACGTTGTAAAGAAAGTAGGGCAACTAGTTTCTAAAAAAAACTTTAGTTAAGTTAGTTCTCTTTACTTTGCTCTTTCAACTTAACTAAGTGATTGTTTTAAGTGTCATTCATATCATTCATGCCAGAATTTGTGAAATGCTCTACCCAAACTGAAAGCAGGACCAAACAATTTAAATCATTATCAGAACTGTTGAAAAGTACTTGGAGTTAGAGGATGTTACTGTATATAAGGGCTCGACATTAAGCCTTGACATGTGCTTGTCCTTCTGAAAAATAAATCAGTCATTCACTTCCGAGTAAAATAGATGTCTCTATTTGTTGGTGTAAATGTAATTTATTCTGAAGCAATAGTCTTATCAGTGTTCTATCAAGTCTTACTTTAATCAGCATATTTGTGATATTTGCCTTAAATTGATTTCTAGGACACTTTTTATCTTATAGGGCATTATTTTCTTAAACGGGTATTACTTGTGTCATTTTTCACATCAAATTCTTACTTTGTTTCAGTTAATTCAGTTAAAATAATAAGACACTGTAGAGTTTGTTACTATTCAAATGAAATCAGTATCAATAAACTCCATCTTTCTACTGCAGAGGAAACACTGATGCTGCATCGAAAGTGCCATTTAGATGTATTTATTCAGACTGTTTATTGAAGATAAGAGGTTCCATAAATGCATTTGCACAGTAAAATTGCAAATGCAAAATTAATGTTATAAGATTAATGTTTTACTTATTTAACATACAAATATGAAATGTTGAAAAAATGAAATTATCCTATATAGAAGGTTTATATTATTTTCTACCACAGTATGTCTTTTCATGTTTGTTCCATTTCGGTTCTATGACGCTATGAGAAAAGTTATTTTTTCTCCGATAATCAAGCCTTTTTTAATAACGTAGTGTAACTGCACTGCCATTGGTTCGTGCAGTGAAAATAAAACAAACCAATGGCGAGTCAGCAGAGGTCGACCTCTTTGCCACAGAAGACAACTCTCATTGCCCAACTTACTTTTCAAAGGACAGGGACACGTTGACCCACGACTGGCCCAACCTCCCTCCGTTATGGTTGTCCGCCGATCCCCTGATGGCCCGCAGGAACAGTGAATCGGGAGAAGGACACAAGGTTCTCCTAGTGCCCCGCGCCTGGAGGAACCACCAGGGGTGTCTGCAGCGGTCTCGGCTGGGCTTGTTGCAGCCCCTGTGGCCCAGTCCCCTGAGGCGGGGAGCCTCCTCTGGCAGAGCTGTGGACTCTGCCCCTCGCCTCTCAATGGGAAAGCCTGCAGACCTCCCCGAATTATTTTTAAATACAAGTTCACATGCTTACAAACAGCCCTATCGACGAGATGCTTATGTGCTCTTTAAATGGTCTGTCTTCTCCACCTGGTGTGCAGCCCGTGGCAAAGACCCAATTTCTTGTGATATATTGTTGATATTGTCCTTCCTCCAAGAGATGTTGGATAAGGGTCGCTCCCTTTCCACTCTCAAGGTCTATGCAGCGGCTATAGCAGCTTGTCACGCTTCTATAGCTGGTCAATTGGTGGGCAGGAACAACTTGGTTGTCCGTTTTCTGAAGGAGTCCAGGAGGCTGAACCGGCCTCGCCCCTTTACCATCCCTACATAGGATCTGCCCACTGTTCTGAGAGCTATTAAGAGCCATCCCTTTGAGCAGCTACAGTCATCCAACCTTCGGCCGCTGTCGCTGAAAACCGCTCTGCTACTGGCTTTAGCATCGGTCAAGCGAGTGGGAGACTTGCAGGCGCTATATGTGAGCCCTTCCTGCCTTGAGTTCGGGCTCAGCAACTCTAAGGTTGTCTGATGCCAATGCATGGTTATGTACCTAGGGTGCTCTCTACGCCGTTCAGAGCACAGGTCATTACACACTCTGTGCTTCCTCCCTCGGAGGAGGCCTAGGAGCTGTATTTTCTTTGCCCCGTCAGGGCACTGAGAATATACATTGAGCGCTCTGCCCTGTTTAGGCAGTCGGAGCAGCTCTTTACTTGCTTCGGTGGCCGCACCAAGAGTAATTCAGTCACGAAGCAGAGACTTTCCCGGTGGATAGTTCACGCTTTTACACTAGCATACTCTTCCTTGGGCCCATTGGAGTACGAGCCCACTCCACCAGAGTTGTTGCCTCTTCTTGGGCTTGGTCTAGCGTGTGTCAGTAGGAAATCTTGCATCTGCCGGCTTGGCCTCGCGTCCACATTTGCTAGGTGTTACAACCGGGGTGTCCCTGCCTTACAGGCCATGGTCCTTTCTGCATACTTGGCAGCTCCCCCCAGAAGGTGGGATTAGCTCCTGGTGGGTATGGCCGTAACACGCTCAACCTCGCCCAGAACTGCTACTTCTTGTACACGTTCTCGTCCCGCCTACTGCCGAGGCTGTACAAATTTACTTGGAACGATTACCCCAGTCTGAGCGTGACCTCTTGATTTAGCTTGTAGCCACATGACGGACTAACCTATTAACTTGTCCCTCTGAGCCCCTCGGGTGCTTAAGGAAAGTTCCATCTGGTCATATCCTGCTCCATAGCACGGCATGATTGTCTGGTTCCCCGAGCTTAGCGACCTCAGTACAAGTGTAGTATCGAAAGGGAACATACTGTACTTGGTTACTAACTGAGATACGGGAACGAGTACTACGTCTTGCTAGACGCATTCTATAATCTGCACTACTCATTGTCGTCGCTTCAGTCAAAGTACCTGAGGATCTATGCCAGAACCGCCTGCTTATAAGCAGAATGGCCCACCTATATTGGTCGGCTTCGTGGCCATTGGTTCATTTTTATTTTCCCCCCAAAAAAAGACTTGAAGGAAATGGTGGTGGGGTAGCAGCCTACTAACTACAGGTCCATATACAACTTAAAATCTGTGGAGCATATGGTTATGAATACTGTAGATCAGTACTCAGAACAAAAAGAAAAGTTCAAATAAAAATCAGAAAATAAAATCATATGAACACATACATATAAAAAAAGCTACATTAAAGCATAGGATCGTTTTTCTTGCAAACACATGAACAGTTTGCATGAGTCCGTGCTTTCATTTTGTTTGCATGTCATTGAGAAGAGAAACCTTTTTTCTCAGTACCAAAATTGTTTCCAGAAAGGGCAAAACACAATTCTCTGCTTGGAAGCTGAAATAAGAAAGGCCCAAGTAAACAAGGAAGTGTTAGTAGGAGTATTATTTGAAAAATGTGATGATGTGGAAAGAGAGACTTTTGATCAAATTGGACCGAATAGAAATAAAAAGAATGGACACCTGAATCACGAAATTGCTGTGCAAATAATCGAATGCGATTTTCATGCTCATCTCGTCAGTAGAGCCGGTTCTGTGATTGGTAGTAAATCTCCATCACCCTGCTTTCAGATGGAGCGGCATTTACTACACAGAGGCGTAGTTCACTGACAAGCTAGGCAATATCGACGATTTATACTAATCAACGGAACGGCTTTTACTGACGAGATGCGCATGACAATTGCATGCGATTAATTGCACAGCCCTAAGAATTTATTGTTTAAAAGAACTATGCAAGTTAGAGTATTGTCTCAGATATATCCAGGTGTTAGCAGTCCTATTCTGTTTAATCTAATTATTTACAACATTTTTGCACAGATAAACACGAAGATAGAGAGTGCAATGGGGTTGCAATGTTGGGCATGTGGATAAGTGTATGTAAATAACTGTTGTGAATGTAGTGAACTGGGCTAATGAATGGGATTTCCGTTTCTCTGTGCCAAAAACTCAGGTGATCTGTTTTGCTAAAAGAAGACTGATTCAATATCGAATACTAGCAATTGGAGTAAGTTTGAGTAGTCAAATTTCTGGCAGTGTGGATGGCAAATTGAAAATTGAATTTTTTGCATCTTCAAATTCGAAAGCTTGATTTATTTGAGGGAAAAAAATGTTTACTGAGCAAATTATTGGAGAATGTGTTGTTGGAAGAACAAACACAGAAGTTGTTCCGTAAATAGCAGCTTTCTCACAGAGAGCTTGTTGCATGGATTATTTGTATGGTGATCTTTAAACCAAATTGTTCAGGTAGGAACTTGAATTACCATCATCTTCTAATTCTACTTCATGATGTTCGTCCAAGGAGGAAGATGAAATATTCATTTGATCGTCACATTTTCCATGGATCTGCCTTTCCATCAACCTATAATGGAAAAAAAAGAACACATAATACTACAGGTGAGGTGTGTTGTGATTTTAAAACAATGTAGTTTACATATAGTTACATAAACACAAAATGAGGTACAGCACCTGTATATGGGTCGAAACGTTTTAGAATAACAGTAAAGTACAGTCAGAACAGCAGGAAATCCTTGCAACAAGTTAGAACAAAGCTTTTATACTTTATTTGGACATATTCAGTTTAGTGAAAATGAGAGCTAAGGCTTTTCTGTCATCTGTAATCAGTTTGTTGATCACGCTCTACACACTACAAAAAAACATTACTGTTTGCATTGCTTTGCTGCTGCTCACAAAAAGTAACTTGTTTCTTTCTTACTCCCAAAACAAAATGTATAAAATGGAAGTAGGAACAGACAAAGATGAAACGAATTATAATGAGATCTCTTAAGATGGTAAGTCCTTGCCTCTGGAAATGGGGAGACTGCAGATAAGACACTAATGGCGCGTTTCCACTGCATGGTACGACTCGGCTCTGCACGGCTCAGTACGGCACGGCACGGCTCGGCTCGGCTCGGTTTGCGTTTTCCACTGCAGTTTAGTATCGCTTTAGCGTTGGCGGGATTATTCACATGTTGTTATAGTTGCGCCGCCTCTACTGCCGTGACTCCTAAAAAACGTTTTCATTCCAAGTCGCCCCATCAAGCTCTCGCTGGATCCGCTCCTCTGCTATCAAGGAGAGGAACGTCTGTTCTTCCGCAACAGACAACAAAACTTTTTGGTTGTTAAAAAAAGGTGCACTCGTTCAAAACAGTTGCGTTTGATCCTTTGCTGGCTGTGCTGATTTAAATCTAGCGGTTCTGTTGTGTCTCGTGTTGCAAGTTCAGTGACGCAGGTAGTGACGTTTCTCTCCGGCCAATACGTGATCAGCAGAGTTTACACGTCACGTTTTACGCTTGGTAACAGAACGGTACGGTTTGCTTGGAACCCCAACCGAGGTGGTACTAAAAAAAGTACCAGGTACCAGGTACTGTACCCAGTGGAAAACCCCCAAAAAGTGAACCGTACCGAGCCGTACCATGCTGTACCATGCAGTGGAAAAGCGCAATAAGTTTCAGATTTTGAGAGCTGTAGAGCATCAATATACAATCAAAGCATATACATTTGAATTGTTAACATACACTGTAAAATAAAATCCTACTTTTATGGAAAATAACTCTTTCTTTCTTTAAAAAAACAGCCATTTTCCTCCACTTTAAATTATACTAAAAACTCTGTAAAATTACTAAAAATATCTGTGAAATTAACAATTCGGTTGTCATTTTAATTTGTGAAATCACCATCAAATGCTTACACTGTAAAAAAAAAGCTGCCAAACAAATTAATTTAAATAAAGTGCAAAACCTGTTACAGAAATTTGACAGAAAAACATTATTTTACAGGTATTTCCTTAATTATTACAATAAAACAACTTCACTTTAGAAGAAGAAGAAGACGATGAATGGTCAGATGACTTGCAGCAATGGCTCCTAAACTAAAAATGTAAGATTAATGTAAAATATCCTAATTTAAGTGCAAAACCTTTTACAGAAATTAGCATTTAACACCTTCACTGTAAAGAATTTTTTTTATTAAATTAAAAAAATTAATAATAATAATAAAAATTGTCAAATGACTGGCACCAACAGAACATTAAATAGTAACAGATCTCTCGAGATCTCAGCATCTTCACTTATTACTAACCAGTTTGATACATTTCATACAAAAGTTCTTGCTGAGAATTAACAGGTATAGATGTCATTTTTTATTGAAAATAGTAAAGTTTGATGTCACCATGATAGAGATCAGTGTTTGCTTTAGCTGGGCTCTTGACTCTTGATTTCTTGAATATTAGTTTTACTCTTGGTGTTTTAACTGTGTAGCCTATTTCTGAAACACATTCATTAAAGCTACTAATGTGAGAGAAAATGTGATCAGATGATGTTGTGGCCTAATTCACTGTTCTCATCCAGAATCTATATTTACATCGTGTGTTAAGCAAATATGATAAGATTTTTTAAAGTCATTATAAAGAAAATGTTTTGAGCTCTGTATTTTAGATGCAAAGAGACATCAAGAAGAGAATCAGTGTATGAATCTCAACAATGGTGACGATCAACAAAAAGTTTTTTTTTGTGACTTTAGTAGCTTGTTTTGTGACATTCAGAGTTGATCTGTTTATCTTACTATTGTGTCACCATTGTTGAGATTTATACTCTGATGTTTATCTAGGTGTTTGTGTGGGTATGAATGACCCTCTGAAAACATTTTCTGCATAATGGCTGTATAAATTATTTTAAAATATCACATTAAAATGAATACTTAATACTAAAGAGATTAGTGAATCAGACCAGCACATGCTGACTATACCACAGTTAAAGTAGCCAGAGAAAAAACTCGCACTGGACACATACAGTTAAGCTTCTGTATCCCCTAAGGGACTAGGACTGAGGGCCTGGAGCACGACGGGCCTTGGTGTAGAGGAGGGGACCTTAGGAACATACCCCGCTCGTGGGTACAGAAACGCTTTGGCCAGACCAGGCGCAAAGTCAAGATAAGAAGGGGCCACTGAAAGGGCCTGCAGATCCCCACCTCTCTTGAGAGAAGATATCGCCAGAGGAAGGTAGTTTTGATAGTAAGGAGGCGTTTCCACTTCAAGGCGTACAGTTTCCTCATGGAGGGTGCTCTGGATTGGATGATGGTCTCAACAACCTCGGTTGAGATACCGGAAGCTATGAGCTTTGCCCCATCAGGGGCACACCCACAACTTCCACAGCTCCGGGCGGGGGTGGAATATCATGCCCTCCATCTGTGAAAGGAGGTCCCTCCTGACGGGAATCTCCCACGGAGAGCCGTCGAGGAGAGAAACCAGGTCCGAGAACCATACTCGGCCCGGCCAGAATAAGGCTACTAGCAATAGACGGACCTCGTCCCGACGCACTCTCTCTAGAACTCCCAGGAGCAGAGCGATCGAGGGAAAAGCGTACAGACGAAGCCTCGGCCACGTCTGTACAATGGCATCCAGCCCCAGTGGAGCTGGATGACTCTAATAACCAGGGGACAGTGTAAAAAAACAATGTCATAAGAGTCGTAAACAGGTCCACCTGCCTGGCCAAAAACTCTCGATATCTGCTTCACCACCATGGGGTGAAGCATCCATTCCCCGGGCCTCGGCCCCTGTCTCGACAGGTTGTCTGCTCCCAAATTGAGATGCCCAGGTATGTAAACTGCTCTCAGCGAGAGAAGTTTGCCCTGGGACCACACAATGATCTGGTACGCTAGTTTGTACAAACGGCGTGAGTGCAGACCTCCCTGGTGGTTGATGTAAAAGACCACCACTGTATTGTCGGTGCATACCAACACATGGTGACCTCTTAGGTCAGTGAGGAAGTATCTTCGTGCATGAAGCACGGCCAGCATCTCCAAGCAGTTGATGTGCCACGTGAGATTGCGACCACTCCACAGACCGCGGGCAGGGTGGCCACTCATGACCGCTCCCCACCTGGTGAGGTCATGATTACTCCCGCTGAAATGACTGGGTGAACCCCCACTGGATTCTGTTGCCTCTTTCTACAGTGTGCAGGACCCACTGAGACCCATTTGGCAGTATTTCCTTCCACGCTCCAAACTCCTATACTAAGGAAGCATCTCTCGAGACTGAAAAAAATTTTCTCTGTGTAATACGGCAGACAGGCTCGTGCCCTGGAGCGGCAAACGTCAGGAACAACTGAAACCCGCTGCGCTAAGACCTCCGTTGGAGGTGGTAATCCTCTTAGGCCCCGCTACTTTTTCGGGCTGTGACTGAGAGTGGTGTCTTGCGGGACCGCTGCGGCCCGTAACTCCGGCAGGTTAGCCCATCTCCTGAGGGCCTGAGTGCGAGACGGACACCACGTGTAATGCGGTGTAACCTCTGCACCCCAGAGGGGACCTGTCCCTCATAAGTCCTTGGCCAGTGGCGCAGGACCTTCTTTCAGAACTATGAAGTACCGGCGGAGAACCCGGACTCGCCTCGCATGAGGAGGGACCAACCTCGATTGTCTCCTTCCTCACAAGAGTGACTACTCTTGTTCCATGACCAAGCCTGCCGGGGTACCCCCCCCACCAGCCGTGGGGGGGGGCCCCCCCCCGTCGCCCCTCCTCTACAGTGTGCAGGACCCACTGATACACATTTGGCAGTAGTTTCCACGCTGCCAAAAAGTCTACTAAGGGAATCATTCTCTCGAGACTGATCTCTGGTGTAATGTGTGCAGCCAGGTTGGTGCCCTGTAACGGTGAACCGGCAGGGAACAACTGAACCTGCTGCTCTAGAGACCTCCGCAGAGGTAGCGAGCCTCTTAGTACCACTACGTTTCCGGGCGGTAACTGAGAGAAGCACTCGCTGGAGACCGCTGCGCCCTGGAACACCGGCAGGGATTGCAGACCGATCTCCTGAGGGCACTGATGAGAGACGGGCACCGTGTAATGCGGTATACACCGCTCTTCCCCAGAGGGAGCTGGCCCTCACTCATGGTCCTGGGCCAGTGGCGTCAGGACTTTTGGGCCGAGGACCTCTTAGTCTTAAGTACTGTCCGCAGATCCGGCTTAGACTTCGAGGCCCCCGACCTAGAGCATCGCCTTGACCCACTGTCTCGACATGGGGGAGTACGTGAGGCCACTCTCTGTTTTTCTATTTTTGTGCACTGCTGACCACCTCAACCTCCTCAGAGGAAGAGAGGTAAACTCGTGCTCTCACTCGAGAAAATGTATTTATTTATTTTTTCCCAAGTGCCCCTGTATATCTAACTTCTCATAGTCAAAAAATACTTCATTTTAATTCCTCAGAATAAAATGCAGCCAAACAACCCGAGGTGTAAATCGGGTCTGTTGAGTAAGTTACTCGCAAATCGAATGAGTAATATACGCGTTGCCTCGCCTCACGCGAGCCACTCAGTCACCAACAACATCAATCTCCCTAAAAGATGCCGCATCAGCAAGCTCTCACTCAGAGGGGGAAGAACAGCAGCGCGGGCTTCCAGCCTCGAGAACGAGCTCTAGATTTAGGGAACACGGGTGGAGATAGGACACCGTCTTTCCACCAGATCATGTGCGATTCCCACGTTCTCAGTCGCCGCCGTGCCTCAGCAGCAGTAGGACTGCAATCGCAAGATCACAGGCACTGACACACTCCTCGGAGCGTGCCCGGCGAGAGCGAAGCGGCTTCACGCGGGCTTCATTTTTTTTTTTTTTTTTTTTTTTTGAGAGAGAGCGGCCGACGCTCTAGCGTCCGCTCCCTCTGATGCTGTTCATTATAATTCAGGCATATATGCTTGTGTAACTGTGTTTGTGCAACTGGCGAGCTCGCTGACGCCCTCCGTATCAATCGCCTCGGAGAAAGACAGGCGGAGCGTCGCGCCCTCTCCCCGGGGGGGAAGTACCGCAGCGCGGGCTTCCGAAACCCCGAGAGTGGGCGCTGGATTTGGTGGTTAAGGAAGTAGATAGGGACTCGCCCGTCTACATTCCCTCCACCGGATCCATACGCGAAACCCACGAGCACAGCCGGCGCTCCGCCTCGGCGAAAGCAGGGCCGGCACCACGAGAAACGCTAGTGAAAGCTCTCTTCTCAAAGAGAGCCCTCTGAGAGCGAAGCAAGGCAGTAACAAACGCTACCAAAACGGCTGTCAGCTCCCTTTTTTTTTCCGAGAGCTGACTCTGCGTGCTTGCTCTCAAGCAAACAAACAAACTGTGTGTATCCCCACCCGTAAAGTAACGCAGGCAGGGAAGAACACACAGCCTGAACGCTGCCTGCCCTCGCCTTAGTGTCTAGTTTTGTCTTGCTTTAGATTTCGTGACAAACAACACTAAATAAGACTCACAAACAGATATCAGACTGACACACACACAGAGCGCTTGCTGAATGACAAAAGCTGATGCTGGTCTCACCGCACGTGCTTTTATAGCTTCCTGGTCATTACGTCACCCACCGTGACGTCTCGCCCATCTATTGGTCTGATTACACACGAGGTTCAGAGCCCGTCACGCTGAAGGGTGTTCCCCTAGCGTTTCCGACGCAGCTCGAGTTCCTGAAGAGGACCCCTGTTACAGAACCCAGTTTACAGAGCTCTTGTTTGGCGCTTTTATTTAAATCAGGATATTTTACTTAATTATTTTTTTTGTTGTTTTCAGTAGCCCGTTCTGCCAGTCATATGACCTTTTTTGCTTGTTTGTTTGTTTGTTTTGTTTTAAAGATTTTGACCTCACATGTCTGCAGTCAAGCCCAAAAAGTCAAAATGCAAGAAAATATTTTCTTTTTTTGATATTTGGTAATGGCTAGTAACTATATACAGATTTTTTATTGAATTCCAGTGTTGATATAGATATTATGCACAGCATAAATTAATACACCCCCTCTGAATAAATACAAAAAAATATTTTCTTTATGGTCATTAATACAGTTAATAGAATGATGGCAAAATTGAAATGTATTAAATATATACTTAATAAAAACATCAAAATATATGCCAATATTTTCTGTATGATAAGTAAATTAGCCAATTTTGTTTGAATGAATGATTGCAGAAATGAGTACACCTTAGATTTAATTCAGCAAATGTATTTTCTAGTAATTAGTATGTCCTCCATAATTTTAAGTATACTGCTCTGACCCTTCTTGGCACTGAGTGTTCAAATTCATGACATATTGTCACAACCGGGACAAAGAGGCAGACAGGCAGGAGAACGTTAAACAGAAAGTTTATTCACAGGAACTTAAGAGAGGCTTCCAACGGAAAAGAGTTCAACATAGGCAGTAAGGGAAGCAAAACACAGTCTTATCTGGGTCGGCACTCCGGTCCTGCGGCCAAGAACTGAGGATTCCGAGGGGAACAGGCAGATTGGAAGTCGAGGAACCAGGACAGAATAGCTTGCAACCTTGAGACCAGTCGATGAGTGAATGAGGTGAGTCAGTATTTGAGTGGTGTGGTAAGTGGGTGCAGGTGTCCGTGATCAGTAATCAGGTGATTGTGAGCGGGTGTAGGAGGCTGATTCGGCTGGTGAGGCAGGTGTTTCCATGACACATATACAGTATGTGCTGTTTAACTCCTGGAGGATGACCTCCTTAAAAAGGGGCATCTCAGGAACTGCACGCCAGTGGTTTGAGTCTTACCTCTCAGATAGGTCCTTCAAGGTATCTTGGAGAGGTGAGGTGTCCAAGTCGCATCATCTAGCTACTGGGGTGCCTCAGGGTTTAGTTCTTGGACCACTTCTCTTCTCTTTCTACATGGAATCTCTAGGTTCTGTCATTCAGAGACATGGTTTTTCATATCACTGCTATGTTGATGAGACTCAACTCTACCTCTCATTCCATCCTGATGATCTGACAATAGCTGCTCACATTTCAGCTTGTCTAACAAACATTTCTTGCTGGATGAAGGACCATCACCTTCAGCTCAACCTTGCCAAGACAGAACTACTTGTAGTTCCATCAAACCCATTGTTTCATCACAATTTCACCATCCAGTTAGGCTCATCAACCATAACTCCTTCAAAACAGCCAGAAATCTTTCTCAGAAAGACTTTCTCAGACCACACTGCTAAAACTGCCCCATCCTGCAGATTTGCTTTATACATCATTAGGAAGATCAGGCCCTTTCTTTCGGAACATGCTTCACAGCTCCTTGTTCTAGCTCTTGTTCTGTCCAGGCTGGACTATTGCAATGCTCTCTTGGCAGGTCTTCCGGCCAGTTCTATCAAACCTTTACAATTAATCCAGAACACGGCAGCAAGATTAATTTTTAATGAGCCGAAAAGAATGCACGTCACACCTCTGTTTATCAATTTGCACTGGCTACCAATGGCTGCTTGCATAAAATTCAAGGCATTGATGTTTGCCTATAAATCCACCACTGGCTCTGCACCCCTTTACTTAAATTAATTACTTCAGAGTTATGTGCCCTCGAGAAGCTTGCATTCTGCAAGTGAACGGCGTATTATTGTGCCATCTAAAAGAGGCAAAAAATCACTTTCACAGACTTTTACCTTAATTGTTCCCTCCTGGTGGAATGACCTGCCCAACTCAATCCGAACAGCTGAGTCCTTAGCCATCTTCAAGAATCGGCTAAAAACACATCTCTTCCATCTTTATTTGACCCTCTAACTCTAGCACTCTCTATTCTAATTATATTCTTTAAAAAAACTTGCCCCTTTTAGACTTGCACTCTATTAATTTACTAACTGCTTGTTTTCTTTAAAACAAGCTTGCTCTATTCTTTTTCTATTATATCTGTAGGAAAGAGTTTTTCCTTATTTCACTTTTAATATTTTACCAAATATAGGGCGCATATCTGTCATCTTTAACTGATACCTATACCCTTCCCTGAAGACCTGGCCCTGCGTTTTATACACCACACTCGCTGGGTTAGAGTGAGCATCCGAACTTTAAAGTTGTGTGCTTTCATGCAGAAAAGTAAGTTTATTTTGCATTCTCTAGCAGAAACTTGCAGGTCAATAATGTTGATGTTATTGTGATGATGTTGTTAATCTTTTAAGCGCATATTTGCACAGTATTATGTTATTTGTTTATCTGCGTTAGGAAGCTAACATGCTAGTTTCACGTGCAATAGTGCATTGTTATTTAATATAACTCTTGATCTGTTTGCCATTTTAAGATAGTTTGAGATGCTACACTAGCATAATTGTGAATTTGTAAGAGGATTTCAGACCATTGATGATTATTTATCTGTTTATGTTTAGAATGTAAATGTTTAACATCAGTACGAAGTTAATAGAAAGGCTGTAATATTTTATATCTCCTTTTACCACAATTTTCTCTATTTCAGACACACACACACACACACATACCCATCCCAAATACCCCAGTACTTTTGCCTGTATACCTTTATGCTCACTAAAGTGGTCTGTATAAACCCAACTCATTAAAGCTTTCTTAGATGTGACTCTCTGAGCCCTTTACTCTCTTACCGGAGTCGCCAGTTTTCAAAGGTCTATCAGAACACTCAAGAGGTTCCACCTCTACACATCTGTTTTCGTTTTATTTTGATTAATTAAAAATAATAAATAAAACTTGCTACGTGTACTGCGTTAAGTTAATTGAGACTTGTTATAGCACTTGCATATAATTGCTCTCTTGTTGATTTTGATTGCTTTCATTGTCCTCATTTGTAAGTCGCTTTGGATAAAAGCGTCTGCTAAATGACTAAATGTAATGTAAATGTAAATGTAAATGCTCTGATGTTTAATGGTGAATGTTGCTCAGCTTGCCTCTACAGAATCCCCCACAGGTGCTCAAGATTGTTAAGGTGAAATACATGTCCACTGAAGGATTTTCATCTTGAGAGATTGCATACTGTCATTGTCATGTTGAAAAAATACCCAACAACGCAGGGAATGAGGAGAGGGTAGCATCTTCTGTTTCAGGTTTTTGTATTACATCACACAGTAGTGTGTGAATTAATGCCAGCATTGATAAAGCACAACTCTCTCACACCTTCAGCACTCATGCATCCCTATAGAAGAGGTTTACTACCACTAAACTTCACTGTGGGAACCAGGCACTTCTGTACTCCTCTGGCAACACCATAACATTTTGGATGCTGTTAGATCTGAAATGATTGGCTTGGTCTCATGAGACTAGAGTATGGATTCCCAGATTTGTAAATATGGGCCTCAGAAATGGTTAAATTAGTTTATTGTGCTTTGGCTACATAGTAGTTCCATTATGAACAGCAACCATGCGATTATTCCGCAGAGGCCGCATCTTACACATTGTATAACAGTCCTGTTTTCATACTTTTGTTTCCAGCTCTGGACACTTAATTGGTATTTTCTCCTGCACCTTTCCAGCCAAAAAATCCTATCATCACTAAATGAAGGCTTAAAGTGAGGCCTGATTCGGTCGAGGGTCCTGCGCAAGTCGTTTTTTGAATTTCTGTGAGAAAACTTTTGCTATATTCTCACACTTAAAACCCACGATTTGTATTCCGTTTTTGCTACCTTGTCCTCTTTTATGCTAAAAATTAGACCCTCTCCTGAACTGGTCGCTTCCAAGTGTTAACACTGTTGCAGCATGATTTTGATAAATGATTTAGTAATGCGTTTTATTTAGTTAACTTTCACCCGAAGGGTTACTCATTTTCAACACAACATTGTTTATCACAAACTTTCCAGATAATACAGTCTTATTTTCCCTGAATATTTGGACATGCTTCTTTGATCAAGCAGATTGCTGGAATATTACATTTATAAATAACCCTAACAAGGAGTAAGTGCGAATTGCTGGTGTGCACAATTTTTAATTATAATTTTAAATGTTTATATACTGGGTACGGAAAGTATTCAGACCTCCTTAATTTTTTCACTCTTTGTTATATTGCAGCGATTTGCTAAAATCATTTAAGTTAATTTTTTTCCTCAATGTACACACAGCACCCCATAATTGACAGAAAAACACAGATTGTTGACATTTTTGCAGATTTATGAAAAAAAGAAAAACTGAAATATCACATGGTCCTAATATCACATTCAGACCCTTTGCTCAGTATTTAGTAGAGCACCCTTTTGATCTAATACAGCCATGAGTCTTTTTGGGTAAGATGCAACAAGTTTTTCACACATGGATTTGGGGATCTTCTGCCATTCCTCCTTGCAGATCCTCTTTAGTTCTGTCAGGTTGGATGGTAAATGGTGGACAGCCATTTTTAGGTCTCTCCAGAGATGCTCAATTGTGTTTAAGTCAGGGCTCTGGCTGGGCCATTTAAGAGCAGTCACAGAGTTGTTGTGAAGCTACTCCTTCGTTATTTTAGCGGTGTGCTTAGGGTCATTGTCTTGTTGGAAGGTAAACCTTCGGCCCTGTCTGAGGTCCTGAGCACTCTGGAGCAGGTTTTTGTCCTGTCCCTGCAGCTGAAAAACACCCCCACCGCCTGATGCTAGCGACCACCATGCTTCACTGTTGGGACTGTATTGGACAGGTGATGAGCAGTGCCTGCTCATACTGCTTAGAATTAAGGCCAAAACGTTCTATCTTGGTCTCATCAGACCAGAAAATCTTATTTCTCACCATCTTGGAGTCTTTCAGGTGTTTTTTAGCAAACTCCATTCGGGCTTTCATGTGTCTTGCATTGAGGAGAGGCTTCCGTTGGGCCACTTTGCCATAAAGCCCCGACTGGTGGAGGCTGCAGTGATGGTTGACTTTCTACAAATTTCTCCCATCTCCCGACTGCATCTCAGGAGCTCAGCCACAGTGATCTTTCGGTTCTTCTTTACCTCTCTCACCAAGTCTCTTCTCCCCCGATAGCTCAGTTTGGCCGGATGGCCAGCTCTTGGAAGGGTTCTGGTCGTCCCAAACGTTTTCCCTTTAAGGATTATGGAGGCCACTGTGCGCTTAGGAACCTTAAGTGCAGCAGACATTTTTTTTGTAACCTTGGCCAGATCTGCCTTGCCACAATTCTGTCTCTGAGACTTTAGGCAGTTCCTTTGACCTCATGATTCTCATTTGCTCTGACATGCACTGTGAGCTGTAAGGTCTTATATAGACAGGTGTGTGGCTTTCCTAATCAAGTCCAATCAGTATAATCAAACACAGCTTGACTCAAATGAAGGTGTAGAACCATCTCAATGATGATTAGAAGAAATGGACAGCACCTGAGTTAAATATATGATTGTCACAGCAAAGGGTCTGAATACTTTGGACCATGTGATATTTCAGTTTTTTTCTTTTTTAATAAATCTGCAAAAAAGTCAACAATTCTGTGTTTTTTTCTGTCAATATGGGGTGCTGTGTGTAAATTAATGAGGAAAAAAATTAACTTAAATGATTTTAGCAAATGGCTGCAATATAACAAAGAGTGAAAAATTTAAGGGGGTCTGAATACTTTCCGTACCCACTGTATATTTGTCTTTTCCTTGCAGGCCTAACATTTGTATGCTTTTGAGAACAAAATGTACTAACACTTTAATTAGTGTGTTGCAATAACAGATGCATATGGACAAGATGGCTAGACACCTGTCAGAATATAAAAATAACCATAACAACCCATGACTTGAGTAATGAGCTGAAGTAATCAATTGCACACAAGAACAACCAATTATATTACAGAAAAATTATGTAATGAATCATGTCAACTTTGCCATGCACCTATGCTATATAAAAAAAAAATTTCAGGCAGATTCGCTGTTATTGGTATGAGGTCCTCCCAGCCGTGATTAAAGCATATTCAAAGGCACTGTCTGCAGTCTGTCTGTTACAGCTGTGCAGCAGTTTAGTTGAACACTGAAGATCTTAGACCCGATTAATAGTTTTCAAAAGGGGCGAAACGTCGTCCAGAACTCCGCAAACATCACCAATAGACGTTCTAGAGTATAAATTTGTATGCATCGCCACTTGACCCTTTGGGGATACGTAGCCAGTAACCGAGACCCCAGCAGGTATCTTAACTTGGGTGCATAGGGGAATTTCTACCATAGGTTGTACTCATTTATGCGGTGCACTGTAACTTTGGAGTTCTATTCTTTTGATTTTCTCTTGCTCATTGACTAACTGAATATTTTTTTTGGCCTCAGGTTCTATATTGTTCCTAAGGGCTTTCTAATGTTTCTACTGCATTTCTGACCAATCACTGTTTGTTGTTTTCATAGTGGTTCTATTTTTGTCCTTTCCGTATGTGTATCCTGACTGAACTTTGCATGTACCATCAACTTCTGTGGCTTGAATGGCTCTCTAATACAGTGGTTCCCAACCACGTTCTTGTACCCTCAAGACTACACATTTAGCAAGTCACCTTACACTCCTAACAAACCTTATTCCACTCATGATCTTATTTGTAGAGACTCCAAAAACTGAAATGGGTGTGTCAGACAAAGGAGACACGCAAAATGTGCAGTGTTAGGGGTACACCTCTAATAAACTCTCACATTAACTTAAGTTTGTGTCCACCCCTCACTCACCATTTCTTCAATTTCTCAGTGTTTTTCTTCATCCTGCAGTGAGTAAAAACAAAGTCAATGTTTATTAAAAGAGTTTTCATAGTGTAAAAAATACAAAGGTGCTTTGGATGGGAAAGTATGGTGACCATAGTACCCAAGTAATGAAGGTTATATTAAAAGAACCAGCCTACTCCTTGGCTCAATGACATAACACCCACACACACACAGAGATATAATATATATATTATATATATATAACTATATACTGTGTGTGTATCTAGATATTATATATAGAGTAGATATATACTAACTGACACTTAAACCTCTTAACACTTTTTGGTTTGGTCCCTCTGAAGGATTAGATTCAAAACCCAATCCTGATGGGGAACCACTGATATACCAAAGCCTTTTATCTCTCTGCAATAAGCCCTGAACATACACCTGAAATCAAAGCAATTTTAGCTAGTCGACAGCACAACCCTGGACTGAAAATTTCGGTCATTTGCGGGAATAGTTATGGGTAACTCATTTATTAAGTGATCACTTAACTCCACACAATTGGTCTGTGACAAATCTTCAAGTTTAAAATCTTACTTAACTATTGTTTATGTTGAGAACAAAATTATGTGAACAATGGGCCACTGGAAGCCAAATCATCAACACAATTATGGCTGGATTTCAAAATAACGCTGGTCCTATATTCCTTCCAGCATAGGTCCGTAACAATACTCCCAATGGACATGAAATCTAAATGTCAAATCAGATTGTTTATCAAATGTATTGAATTATTACCATTTTCTTATTTATTTTATTATATTTTAGACATGGCAGAAGGCATGCGACTGAGAAAAGTTAATTTGGTAACACTTTAAATTAAGGTTCCCTTCATAAAGGGTTTATAAAGGTGTTCATAAATGACTAATAACTAATTTAAACATGCATTTTAAATCATTGATAATTAGTTATAGTGTTTATATGTGTAATTGCTGTGTTGGTTCAATTTATTAGTTACCATACAAATAAATAACCACACCGGCACTGCCGTGGATGGTTCACTCGTGTGGAGGTACTGCAAGTGTGGATGGCTAACTACTCAAGTTACAGTGGGCTTTATCATGATATCAAAAAATAACTACTGATTGCTTATTAACATGATAATGTTCTGTAACTGTGCTTTCAGTCATTGATTTAATTATTTTTTCAAAACTGTTAAAATAGATATTGTTCATATTAATATTTCATCAAGTCATGGTTGTGCTTTTATGTTTTTTCCCCCCTCCAAAATAAAGTTTGATAATTTCTGTCACAGATATGAACTTAGTTTGCTCTTTTCTGTTGTATCTCCTTGCTCTGGTTTGCCCTTCTTGTGTTTTTATTCATTATCATGTTATGTCATTATTAGTTAACTCCCTGCACCTGTCTTTCCCTCATCGTTCCCTTATTTAGTCTCCATCCTTGATCTGATCAGTAAATCAGGAGTGAGATCATCTCACAGTCCAGTCAGTGTGTGTGTGTGGTTGTGTGTGTGTGTCTGCAGCTTAAAGGCTCAGTCTCATACACACAATCACATACGCTGACATTCATTCTAATTTGAAATGATCCTGTTCACTTCTATTGCAATAGGGATCCCAAATAAAAATGTTTTACAAATACATGTTTTACCTCCATTTACTACAAGGTTTGGTGTATTGGAACAGTTTTCAATCTGCACCTTTAAGAAACAGCTGTAACTTAAACACACAGCAGAGCCTCCATCAAATGAAACCCATGGTCTCACACTAACACTCCATCAATCACACTACCCTTCACCATAATGCACGTTTAATTAAAATCTAGAGGAGACTACAGGAGGTGAGTACCGCCGAACAGCACAGCCAGCTGTTTGACCACTTGATTTGAGAAATAAACCAATTGAGCCGTTTAGACTGTAGATCATGTACATCATTCTGTGCATTTTCTCTTTTGATACTTCCAACATGAAAACCTTCATCAGTTTGTTGCAGCGATGTGTGATGCTGGAGGGATGCTGCCTCCACACTCACCTTCATGATGGACTCTGGGTGTCTCTGCGCTGAACTCCGGCTCTGAGCAGGGACTGACGCAGCCCTTTATTGATTTGGGAATGTCTCGGATTGAAAGGCACAGTTTTCCAGCAGCTCCTCGCTCTGTATGAGGCTGATTGCTCCATCCCTGCTGTGTGAGATACAACCTCTCCAGCCAGTCCAACCTATGAGAGACCAGCTGCGCTCCAACTCCTCCTACAAGCACAGACCCACTACAAGAACTTCAAAACACTCATTCAGTTCAGCACGCAGATTAATCAATCACAAGAGCTGATCAAAAAAAGCCACCGTGTAAACTGAAAATCTGTGAAAAATAAATCCACATAAACATTAAAAGCAAAAAAAATAATAATAATAAACTTCTGTAAATTACCTTAAAGTACAGCAATACAACTATGGCTGGTATCAACATGACATAAAACCAAACTGATTGATTAAAGAAACCTGATTTCAAATCAAGATGCACATTTGGAGAGAGATGCACAGTAGCAATCAGGATCTCTGTTTGGTCGCATGGATTGACTGCAATCATGAAAAGCATTTCTTATTCAGCGTTTTACCTCATGTGATGTGATTCATTATTACTTCCAGAAGGGGGCGCTGTTTGATCTGTCTTTAACAGAACACACACATTTGTATATATCACGGTTTACAGGGACTCACCGTAGGTGTAATGCTTTTCTACTGTACAAACTGTATTTTCTACACCAACCCTACACCTAAACCCCTCACAGAAAACTTTTGCTGTGAAATCAGTCATCTCTCAATTGATAGTTTCCCAATGAGGTCGAAATACTTCGGGCCTTTACAGTGTTTTTTCGAGCGGTGCTCACACACATTTTTCAAAACTTTGCCTCTTTTTTTTCAAACTTTACACACAAATCCAGGAACTGCACACACAAAATGCAAAATGCCTCACATCTCTTGCAAAATGAAGCACTGCATTCAAAATATCACACACACATCTCAAAAGCAAACACCTTTCCCTTACGAAAAATAAGTTTATTCAAGTGTGCTATTAGTATACTTCTTTTAAACTAAAAAATAGGAAAGTATACTTTCAGTCTAATTTTATGTACTTCTCAGAAATATACTTAAAATGACTTAAGTATACTTGACTTATACTTAGAAAATGTCTTAATATATTTGAGCTATACTTGTGCTTGTATGCACAGAATGTTGTCATTGTTATACTGTAGAGGGCGCTAGTACACATCTTCTGTACAGGATTTCCAAAAAACACAAGTGAAGAAGAAATCGAAACAACAGACGCTTCCACATGTATTCTAACACCATCATCAGACATAAAACAGCATCAAAACTGTGCAACGTTATGGAATAAAATGTCGACCCATGAAGAGGTAATAATGACTGTCAAGCTTTGGGGTGTTGATCGACTTCATCTACGTTTTGATTATCATTCTGAATCCAATTTATAGTCTTTTTTCAGCTTTTTGTTCAGAATGTTGTTTATTTCTTTATTTCTTTATTTATGAAACTTATCCACATTCAAGTGTTTAAAAAAAGAATGCATGAAGCTAGAATAAAATGTTTTTGTTTACAAGCAGATGCCCTGTTTTTTCTTTTGATGTTTTGTATGTTCAGATGTCCATAACAAAATATATAAAAATTTATATCTAAATAGGGACATAGTAGTATACTTAAAGTATAATGTAAAGTTCACTTAAAGAAAACTTACGAGTATACTTGCAGTATAAAACTACTAAACTAGTAGTTTACTGAGACTATACTTCAAAGTGTACTAAAAATGCTACAATTATTTAATTAGTAAACTATCAGTATACATATAAGTTCACTTTTAGTATAGTTGCAGCACAAGCTAAAATATTGTTGTAAACTAGTTGTGTTCTTAAAGTTTACTACTTTTTTTACTCAAAGTATACTTTTATATACTAGGAAGTGGGCCAATTTAGTCCCAAGGAGTATTGAATTAGTACACTTACAAGTATACTACTAGTACACTGATATTTGTATACGTACTACATAAAGTATACTTAAAAATATACTTGAATTTTACTTAAGTATACTTAATAAATAAACTTGAAATATACTTATTTTTGGTACTGGAAGGCATAATATTAATTCCTGTTAGATTTTTGTTGTGTTTTGCAAAAAGTGTTTTTACATTCATTTGCAGTTTTTTCCATCTCTAATGGTACAGTGAGTCAGAAGAACTACAGTATAGACTCTTAAAAACAGGGCATCTTACATTTCATACAGATGCAGACTTTTAAAACATGATAGGGTATTTTCCAGTCTCACCACTAGATGTCAGTGCAGCACATTAGCTGGAAACTGAGAATACATCTGCATCTGAAGGACACCTCGGACTGAAAACAATCATGGCTCAATCAAATCGTTATGAAGTTTTACAGTGAAACAGCAGAGAAAGTACAGAACAACTCCACCGTGGAGATCATAATACAGATAACGATCATTTCAAAAAGCTGACTAAACACTAAATTGTCATGTTTCGGCAACTGGACTTCATATTAACACTTTATTTATTCTTGCAAATTTTGATACTTTCCATCTATGGTCATTTTAACATTGAATTATTGTTGACATATCTAAGAAGCTTGACCTAATGTGCTACCGTCCAGAAAGATTGGACTGTTATAAGAGCTGAGTGGAATTCATCTAATCAGTGAGGTAACTGTGTTTTTCATCACTAAGACTAGCTGCTGTGTAGTGTTACACCTGTCACCTGAGAAGTGTTATTTTTTTTTACAATTTACAATTTAGTATCTGTAATATCATTGTGTTGCCACTAGATGCCTGAATAGCCCTATGTAACAATCCCTAGTGACTAAGACAATGCACATAATTTACACATAAATCACAAAAAAAATTATTGTATTAAATTTTGATACTATACTACTACATATTGTTTAGATAATATCAATGGCTACTTTTTTGTCTTTACCTGTTTTTTGTTAAATTTTTTTGTTGTTTCTTGAAACATTGATTTAAAGTGTCAGTTATTATTATTATTATTTCAGTCAAACCTATAAAACCCCTTTGTTACCCCAAACTACATTTAAAAGCTTTATGAGTGGCATAAAAGTAACCAATGCAGCTACTTAATGGTTTGCTACTCGTTAACGTCCCCTTTAAATAACGTGACGCTGTGCCCTCTATGACGCTGCTCCCATTAAGCTCTGTTGGAAGTGAATAAATTGATTCAGCATTTCGACACCTCCGTAAGGATGCATTTAACTCGACAAAGCGGTCTAATAAAGGATGTATTGATCTCGTGAATTAGCTAATTTTACTATAAAGTTTATATGGGAATATTACATGACACGCTGATCCTTTAACAATGCATTGGCGCAAAAAACGCTCACTTTTTGGACAAATCTGCCACAAATATTTGGACAAATGTGCCACAAATACTGCCTAAACAAAATACTGATTTTTTGCACTTTATTTACTGTACCAATATTTTTAATTGGCCTTTGAACTTAGCTTTATTGCATGGCAAAAAAAAGTGTTACCTTGCCAAAGCACTGACAGAGCCCACTGATCTAATGGCGTTGTTGAGCGCTCCAAATGCAAACTTTGCATGCAACAATCAGGCAGAGATTGACAGCACCCTGATCTAATGGCATACAGGCCTCGTCAGATTAACAGTACTCTAGCCCAATAATGTTGGGGGATCCAGTGGGGTGGCAGTCATATTTCAGGGTGACCGTGTCACTCTTTATCACAACCCTGCTAAAGGTGCCAGTACGTGCTCTCATTGGCCCCCCTCCTGCTGGTGGCGCCCGCCTAGCTCGCCTATGCCTAGAAACGGCCCTGCACCATACTACTTGTTATATGAGCCTAAAATTCAAGATATGAGGGCAAATACATCAATAAACAACAATTTGATATTGTGTTACATTTTAGACACATTATTGTCAATGTTGTCTGCTTTGATCAGTTTCACCGATGAAAATCTTACCTATAACCACGCGGTGAATCATTTCTGAACGAATCCCCCACATTTTTTGAGAAGCGATTGAGCCATATTCTGAGCCCTTCATAAGACATCACATGCGTCTATCTGAATGAATCTGCCATTTGAACGAATTGAACGAATGACACTGAATAAATGACTGTCTCACTCATTCAGGCATATTTAGAGTAGCATTTCTTTCTTTCTTAAAATCATTTCATATTTCATTATTTTGAATGTTGAATTAAAAATAGGTCTTTCTAAAGCTACTTTTTTTGTAATGTCATTCAGTGCTTTTCTAATTTAACACAATAATGACTTTAAATTATCTTGAATTAATCAGCACAAAGAAGATTTAAAAAATGTAATTGTTTGATAGCCCTATTTAAAGCATAAAAATGACACCATAAAATCATGTTAATTACACCACGCCCCACACTTTAAACTGTTTTGAGTAGATTGCAGCGGAGTGATTACTACACAAGATTCTACAATTTCACAATGATAATCATTATCACAAGAACAGCAATAAGATGCACATTAAAAAATGAATGTAAACTTATTTTACAGATGCATTGTAAACACTGGAAGAGCGTGTTTCCACAGTTCCACGACTGATCTCTTGCACATGCTGTATTCTATCAACTGCATTGATTGTCTAGTCCTCAGTTCTCACAGTGTGTTATATGATGCAGCTCTGACAACACCAGCTCTCTACAGCTTTCAAGAAAAGTCACTCAGCGGCCATGTATTTCAGGCATCCAAGACCAACTGCTGTCTACTTAAATGGGGAAATAATGAAGTCTCGACTGCTTGTGACACTCACCGTTTTTAATGAAAAATGCAATGAAATGAAATCTGACATGACATTTCTTATAAATGTCAAAACTATGAAAATATCTTGAGCTTGTATTAACCACAGACCGTATTTCAGGCATTTATCCAAAACCCCCCGGATACGTCCAGAGCAACAATTCTATTGAAACTTGATTTCTGACTATTTACAATTTAATAATTGATAATAGATTGGAATCCTTCTTCGTCAAATCTCAGATATCTGCATTTTAGTTATGGATATCTCAATATGATTTTTGGCTAGAAAATTTCTTTGTACTCCTGACTGGGAAAAAAATCTATATAGATATCTGGAATTAACATCCAAGCTATTGACAATTATCGAGAAAAAAAAAACCCATCAGAAATGTGCTTGTGAATACAGCTTTGCTAAGACTATTACAGTTTTTTTCAATTGCTAACAAGCGTTTACCAATACTTAAAGTACTTTTTCTAAACTCTTAACACAGCAACACACCTACATCACACAATTAGCCAAATAGTTAATTTTCTGGCCAAAACCACATTTTGTTAAATAAATACAAACTCCACATTTCAAAATGCTTAATACCTTTTTCTACATATACTAACTCTATCAAAACACAGCAAACCCGATTCAAAATTTGGTCAAAACACTTGCACTGGTTTTCTAGCCAATAGGAACATATAGTCGATCATAGTGCATAGACTGTCAAAATGCTAACATTATTAATGGCATTACAAAAACTGCATTACTTGTCATGTCTCAGTTCGACCTGTATAGAACATACAATATGAGATCCATTTAAATAATAATAATTCAGTCAGCTGAACTCTACATTTGTTTTGTGTAAATGTGTGGATTCATTTTAGATCGTATGTGTACAGCATAGTGAAGGAGTTATCAGTACTTTATGGAATGTAAAAGAAAAGTGTCAGAATTGCTGCAGTAAAAGCTTTATTGGCTAAATGAAATAGCTGTCAGTGATCATAAAAAACAAATAATCAAACAAAAACATACAGCCCTTTGCCCTTTGGTTCAAATAAATTTCAAAAATAAAACAAAATGACAGACAAAAAAGGAACAGAAAAAGTACAGTTCTAATCTATACGATCTTCAGCATTTGGCCACATGCTCTCATCGACATCACACCTTATATTGTCTCTTGCTATGCAGCTTGGATAGAAATGCTTCGCATGCCTTATCCACCCCTGGCAGTCTTCAGCAGAGAGGTCTCTGCAGCCAGCCTCCATTGCCTCCAGGAGGGACATTTGATCATGTGGTCGATGATCATAGACTTTCCACCGCAGAGAAAAATTCCTCAATGGGACTGAGGAAAGGAGAGTACGGAGGAAGAAAAGGGGAAAGCATTCTCGGATGGGCTGCAAACCAATTTGTGATTGCATGTGAATGGTGGAACGCTACGTTGTCCCATGCAATCACAAATTTCCTCCCACTTGTTCCCTTTCTGCTTCTGGCACCAGTTGTTGGTGGAGGTCATCTAAAAACAAAAGGCACTCTGTGTTGTAGGGACCAATCTGGCTTTTCTGCAGGACCAAACCAGCACTTGCTCCTCTCTGACCCGGCACACCAGCGGTGGCTCTTTTTCCAATTAGGTTTCTTCCTCGTCTACGAGTTTTTGCCAGGTTAAATCCTGCCTCGTCCACATAAATGAATTAATGTGGTGCCTGATTAGCCTCCAACTCCATAACTGTCTGAAAGAAATCAAACACATGAATGCTTTAAATGCTTTTCACTATGTGGGTATGTTTACAATAGACAATAGTAAAATAAAGTGTAGAATAGTGTAAAAGTCCCTCTAGAATCAGATATAGCGTATAGGCACCTGGACATATTGGTGTCGAAGTTCCTTGACCCGCTCAAGGTTTCTTTCAAAGGGAACGGTGTACAGCGGTTTCATTCCAGGTTGGAGTACCAGGTTGTCCTGTACAATTCTGGCCTGAATTTCTGAGTTTTATCGCATTGTCAGCAATGACCCATCTTACAATTACATGCTCTTGGTCTTCATTAAGCAGCTTTCTTCTTCCCCCAGAGCAAGGAAGTCGTTGTGTCCTTTAGAAGAACAAACATTTTACATATTTGTATTTGTAGCTGCTGGTGGCCAGCAGTTATTGTGGTACATTACAACTGCAATTGTGGCCCTCATGAAATGCATTTCTTACCCGTTGGTTTGTCAAAAAATTTGGATAATGGTTGACCACAGTTGACCGTCTGAGATTAGGCTGGACTCTTTCACCTGCCTCTCTCAGTGACAGACCATGATTTATCACATGGTCTATGATGGTGGCTCTTATTTCATCAGTGACAACTCTCCTTTGAACTGCACCATGCATTCTTACTCCTCTCCCCCTACCTCTCCTTCTCCCGCGTCCTGGTCCAACTACTCCTCTCCCTAGTCCAACTCTCCCCATCCAGACTTTTTATTTCTTTTTTCTGATTCTGTGTTGTTCTGTATTGTTTGGAACAAAACCATTTCAGACAGTGCCTTTTTATTGTGCATGGCCATGCCATGGAAAGACTTAAGGAAAGAATTAATCATTAAGATTGGAATCAGCTCTTTCTCAATTATCAGTAATTAAAATAATTCTTATCAGCTCATTTAAGCTGCTGTTGTTGCAGAAGTAAAGGCTTTACACTATATTTAAAGTTTGGAACATTAGGTCTTTATTTCTGTTATGCTGTATTTAACCCCCAACTGCTCCCTGGACGCCGCAGCATAAATGGCTGCCCACTGCTGTGTGTGTGCGTGTGTGTGTGTGTGTCCACACACACTTTGGATGGGTAAAGGCAGAGCACTAATTCCGAGTATGGGTTACCATACTTGCCCACATGATCACTTCACTGTCACTAAGAAAGATCTATGATTTTGGTTTTGGGTAAGCTTGTGTGAAAAGAAAATGTAAGCATTTTAGAAGCATGGTAATTGACTGCATATTGTGTGAAAACAGCATGAATTGTGTTAATGGTATGGTCACAACAGACGGATATTGTGCTAATTGTGTTTAGAGTTTTGAAAATGTGACTACAGATTGGACAAAGGGATGTTAGCAATTTTAAAAAACTGTAATATTATGGCAAAGGTGTTTGCAAATGTTTGCTTTTGGGGTGTGTTTGTGATATTTTGAATGCAGTGCTTCGTTTTGCAAGAGATGTGAGGGATTTTGCATTTTGTGTGTGCAGTTCTTGTATTTGTGTGTAAAGTTTTGAAAAAAAGAGTCAAAGTTTTGAAAATGTGTGTGAGCAGCTGAAAAAAACTGTAACCAAATCCACCGTTTTGTCTAAGAATTGTCTTTATATTAAAGATCCTGTATGTTTGGGTCATTTAAGCAGAATTTTACAGATTCAGATTAAAATAAATGACTAATAAAACCAAAAAAGTAGCTGGGGTATGTAAAGGAACCTAGCATAATTTTTTCCTAGCATAAAGTAGGTTATGCAAGGTTCTGCCTTGGAATAAAAAAGCTATTTCATTTTTAAAAAAGTACTTTTAAGTTTATGAAGGACGGGACTCCATAGCTGAAGCTGCATGTTAAAAAAAACGGTTAGCCTGCAGTCAATTAATTAATAAGTAAATAAACCAATTTTTTCCACTTACATTGAAAATGACATCAAGTATTTTCTTGATCCAGATACAGTAGCCTAAGCATTTGTTCGGATTCCGTGGCAGCTGTGTGAAGTCTGTAAATGTGGGACAATTTTTGGTAAACATTGAATTAATTAAATCTGATTAAATTTTATACTATGAATCTTAATTTACAAATATACTGTTGTTGTCAGACTTTTGGACCTGTTTTGCCCCCGTAGTCCTTCCTGTGTTTCCTTATTTGGTTATTTTCCTGTCCTCGTTTAGTCTGATTGTCTTATGTGATCCACCTGTGTGTCTCCAATTATCCCTTGCATTTAAGCTCCTGTCTTTGCGTTTCTCCTCTGTCGGGTGTACTTCGTCTGTACATGTGTCATTCCTCGCTCCTGTGTTGGATCACCCCAGTGTTTCATGAATTAAAAAGACAGTTTATTATACTCCTTGTCTCCATCGTTCCTCAGACAGTGTAAGTGTGACAGAAGACCCGACCTAAAACAGTTTAAATTGCATGTTTCCCCTCTGTTTTGTTGTTTTACTTTTCTCGTTTTTCTCTCAGTGTTTTTGTTTCTGTGGTGTGCCTTAATGGATCCCCTCCTTCACCCCGAATTCCTCCTCCTCCTGCTGGAGCAGGGGGAAGATCGCTCGAGGGTCATACCTGACTGTTTCTGGTGCTTGCCCATCTCACCACCTACCCGGACGACACGCTCTGCGCGTTCAATGACGCCAGCCTCAACCCCGCGTGCAGAGCGCCGTCGTCCGAAGATGGCCCTTGAGCGGAGTTCGCCACATTTGTGGAGTGGACACTGGCGAGACACGGCCCCCCGGTCACTGTCTGTCCCGAGGAGGATATCGCCGGTGCCACTCCAGACCATGAGCCCAGCTCACCGTCTCCCCACTGTGCGGAGCTAAAGCCAGAGCCCACTGATGAAGGAGAGCCCAAGCCGTCAGACCAGGTGCGAGAGCCGGCGACAATGCCCGCCACGAGGGAGAAAGCCGCGGACAGTGTGAGCGTGGAGAGGAGCTCTGCCCCTTGCACCGCAGCTGAGGGTGAGCTGAGTATGGTGCGACGAAAGTGCCAAACTGAAGAGGAGAGGGCTCCAGTCCCCGAATCCAGTCCAGAGTGCCCTCCAGTGCCCGCTCCTCCTGAGCACCTTCCTGTTCCCGTGTTCAGCCTAGAGGGGGCTTCTAATTCAGAGTTAAGCCCTGAATGCCCAGAGACGCACAAATGCCTGCCCTCCTGCCTCCTCCACCACTGTCGTCAGGCAGCCCCTCTGCTCACCCTCAGCCCACCATCAATACGGTGCGAGCTCCGTGGGTCTGCCATCCTCCAGCATCGCCATGGCTGGAGAATCCCTCGCCTCCGAGGCCCGAACTCTGCCTAGAGACTTTTCAGACGCACACTTCATCATCGTCTCAGCTCCAGGTGCAAGTCAAACGAGCGCGGAAAGGAACATGTGCCAAATGAGCTTCAGTAGAACAACAGTGAACTGCGTCAGATGAGATATTGTCAGGCCATATGTCAGTAAAAAAATGGCTGGTCTCGGTTCCTTCATCTTTACGGGCTCAGGGCGCACACTCTTCACCCGGGCCGTGCACAGACCTTTTGAGGGGCATGTGCTGAAACTGAAAAAGGGCACACTCCCCCCCCCCTTTTTTTTTACTGGTCACATTTTAATGATAAGCGGAGAGTATAGAATACTACATTCAAAAATTAGCTAGCAAATACATGCATATTAACATCGTAAACATTAACCATGCTGTGAGTGTGACCATATATAATATGATTAAATGTTAATAAATTAAGTGTATCAGCAGATAGCCATCATAAATCAAAGAAGAATTTTTTTAGAAATATATTTTACCTATAGCTGACGAGGAACACTCAGTCGCTTTGTGTCAAACTCAAATGCAGTTATGGCCGGGTTTTTGACCAGCGAATGTGTGTGCAAATGTGCAACTTGTCCATCACTAAAACGGCAGCATCACATTACGTTTTGATCAACAGGTTACAAAGTTTGTTGTATGTGGGCGCTCAGTTTTTCCTGTTGTAAATACGTTTGGCCAAAATGTCATTTTATAAAAGATGAAATGCTACTGTATGCACAGGCTATTTAAGTGTAGGCTATTGGCTATGACTAATTTAGATGGCAAATGCCCTCTCTCCGCAGGTCCGGTCCAGACCTCAAATGCATAAAACATGAGCCTTTATACAGTAGACATACTAGTGTTTCTTGCGTAAAGACAACGCTGTACTTATACAAACAAGAAGATATGTATTTACCCTTGCAAGACGTTCAGCTCACTGCACTCAGTCAGTCAAGACAGGGGGCGGAGTTATGAGCTTTGACTGACAGTTTGAGCGGATCCAACAAGATTGAGTCACAAACTCTTTCTAATACCTTTCATTCGCTACATATATCTGTAAAACAGACAGACAGACAGACGTAAAGGGTGACCAATAGCATTGATTTATTTAAGAAAAGAAAAAAAGGGCACTTCGGAGTGTAAGGACAAAAAGGGCATGTGCTCTGCACAGGTTGAGCCCTACCTGTGCACGTGCCTGCTCTCCAGTCTTCAGTATGATGGCCGCCGCTCTACATCGCCTCAGTAAAGCCCCACAAAAAACTATAGCATCAATGTTATGTCCTCAGTTAAGTTTATGAAATTACCAAAAAGAGGATTAAAGTTGCAAACTGTGCATGCATGTAGGCTATATATGCATCACATTAAAGAACGTCTCTCAAATGCAAATAAAATATAGCCTATTCTGCAACTGGAGATAAGGCACAAGTTGATAGGCTATGTATTTTTTTTTTTTGTAATTTAATGCACAAGTAAAAGTGAGCACAGTGCACTTATACAAAAAAATAGAAAAAAAAATATCTCGATAATTTGTAAAGCACAAACGAAAATTAAACTATGTAAATGCATAAAATAGCTCATTTTACATTCTGTTGATTTTTTCACTTTCTTATATGTCACTATCTGCATGTCTCATCCATGAGTATGCAATGATGGAGAACAAGCTTTAGGGGGTTTAAGAACCAGAACCAAGCTGACTGAGCAATAAAGCTATAGTGAGCCCCTTTATTAAAATACCTGGAGGTGAGGAATAATACAAAAATTGTAATATTCACTCAGTATTACTTGATCTAATTCACAAATATCTCAAATACAATTGAGTAGAAATTAATTGTATTCAGTTGTGTTACAGGTAATAAAACCCTCTGTCTCTTGAAATAATGAATATTTCTGTGCCACCCCAGACTGGTTGCTGGCCCTCCCTGTGAAAGCATCCTGGCTCCGCCACTGTGTGTAGCCTAGTAGGCTGTATATGTGTCATGGACTGATCAAACTGTGGTCGCCCATGACTTCCGTAGCCTCTAGTCTGCAAACGTGCATCAGGTCAGGAGCTACTGACCGCTCGAGGCTCCTCCCTCTTTCAGCGATGAAAAACCACATCAAGGAACCACCTTAATCAGTGAACTTCTGTTTCCAGTTCTGGCTCTTCTCCTCTCCGAGAGCTTTTCCTTGCATACGATGTCCTGACGGCGCCTGGCCTTTATTCTTCCAAAGTTTGATAACGCGACATGGATCAGAAAGAACCGACGGCGCTGCAGAAGCTGAGTTCCTTCAGTATCAAGAGTCTGCTGCTTCCCTCCAGAAATGACAAGCACGACACGACGCGTCCCGAGAAGCACAAGCCGCTGTCGGGCCCCGCACCATCTCTGGGCCCCGCGGAGAGAGCCAGAGACGCTGCGGAAGAGCCGAGCACCACTGCGAAGCTCGACAAGCCGCCGTTCAGCTACAACGCGATGATTATGATGGCAATCAGACAGAGCCCCGAGAAGAGACTAACGCTTAACGGAATCTACGAGTTTATCATGAGGAACTTTCCGTTCTACCGGGAGCACAAGCAGGGCTGGCAGAACTCCATCCGTCACAATCTGAGTCTCAATAAATGCTTTGTAAAAGTGCCAAGACATTATGATGACCCTGGGAAAGGCAACTACTGGATGCTGGACCCCTCGAGCGACGATGTTTTCATCGGCGGAAGCACCGGCAAGCTCCGGAGACGCTCGGCCACCTCCAGAGGAAAGCTGGCGATCAGACGGGGACTGCGGTTCTCCCCGCTGGGTTTGGGAATAAACGAGACGCCAAATAATCCTCTATACTGGCAAATATCGCCTTTGTTTTCTTTACACCACCCGCACTACAGCGGAACGCCGCACGGATTTCTGAATCAAGGTCCTGGCTACGGTTCGTTCGTCCCTGGAGTCGAGCCGCGGCCCGTTCCGGCGAGTTCTAGCGGTGCTCTGCGCTTGACGAACTCCTACGGGATGGGTTCGTTATCCGTCCCGTCAGGCTACCTGCAGCAAAACGCGTTCAGCTGTCAGCAGACGTTACTCGGCGACTCCCTGAGGACCACTTTGTCCTCGTTCTCACCTGCCGTTTCCAGTGGCTTACCTGGAGTTGTGTCCCACCGAGACAGAGTCTCTCCAGATTCATTTTAAACTGATGGGGAAGTGATTTCGTTGCGATGAAATCATATAATCCTGGACTAAATGCTTCCATACAGTGTACGCGAAATTTGTGGTATTGATACACAAAATTGGACTTTGGCGTGCATATGATACGCGCGTGTTTTATGAGCTTGGAAAGCGCACGCGTTCTTACCTTTTGGTGAAAAATGACCAGTGTGCGATTTAACTCCAGACTATTTATATGCTGTTCGAAGTCGAGTTAATTTATATTATATTTCTTAACTGTATTTGATGTCATGTATCCATCCATGATCTATTAATCAGCAATCCTGCTGAAATTATATGTGTTGCTGGTCCTAACTTAACTGGGAGTCTGAGAATCAGAGAACTCTCATCGGGCTCTTATTATTTCCATTTTCACCCCCCCCCCCCCCCCCCCTCAGTCCCTCTCATACCCACACAAACAGAGAAGAAATATGGCTGGATTACAAGCCAAGATTCAAGAGTCAGGTTTGCATACTAAAACAACGTCTTGCGTCCCAGAGTTTACAAGCAGGCTTTGTCTTTCTTTTAGTCTTTTTTCAAATGAATAAATACACTAAGGAGAAGCTCGGACCACTTCGTTGCTTTGATACTGGACTCAGACTACCCCCCCCCCCCCCTTTGGGTTTTTTTTTTTTAACATACTAGCTTTTATTTTATATATAGGCCTCATTTTACAAAATGTAGCCTGCCGACATTAGCTGCAATCACATGATTTTAAAAAGGCAAACGAATGAACGTCTAGTTTAAATATAGTGGGCATACGGCGCAATTCGTAAACGAATGAATTATAAATAAGCACACGATCCAAGAATCTGCAATGTGTTAGCAATGCATGCAAACTACTAAAGCAGTTTTTGGTGTTCCGTACACTAGCGGTCTGAGGCTCACTTCAGTTTAGAACAGTTGCTGTTTGAAAACAGGACGCAAATATAGATGAACACTAATATAAAGTAAAACTCACTTTTGTGGAGGTGCAATCCAGTTTAAGCCGACATTATTACTATTATTGCTTTAAAGTTTTGCACTTTAAAAAAAAAGAGATTGATTGTTTAGCACTGAAAAATCGCATTTGTATTTACAGAAATTAAGAATTAGTACTACTACTAATAATAAAAAAACAAATGTTTTTGTCAAAATGCAAAATGCAAAAAATTAAAAGGAGGGGGATTTCTCTTTTTCAGTGTCTCTTTTCAAATTGAAATGTATAATATGAGCAAATTTAATTAAACAGCGAAAAATAAATGGCATTCATTAACGTAGTATAATTTTGAACAGGTGCTTGGCCAGAAATAGTTGTAAAAATCGTCTAGTGCCAGGCCTGGCCACGAGCTGTCGGGTCTCTAAAACAGCTGATCGAAAATAAACGTTTTGATTTGTAGATTTAATTCAGCAAGTCCAAAACGTTGTATTTTTTCTCCTTTTACAGATCAAAATTTTATACGACGTTATTGAACTAATAATGCTGATATTAAGTCGTTGTTAAATCATTATTCTGTTGAGCACACACACAAAATACATTAGCGGTGGTTAGTTGAAATTCATGAACGAAATGAGGGTGAGTAAATGATGAATTTATGTATGTATGTAGGCTATGTATTTTTAATTAGTTTAATTTGACAGAGCTCCCGACTCAAAGACGGGGATCTCAATGATGCGTGAGACAATTCGTGTGTTATGAGAATATGGACTTGAAGAAAATGAACATATTCGGAAAATATAAACATATTAAAAATATATATATATGCCAAAAACATTTGGGTATAAAACAATTTTAAAAGTAGCATAAAAAAGGTTCTGCGCCCATTTACTGAATTAAAGTATGGGCTAAAATAATAAAAACAAACTGTTAGGCTATATTGTTCTGTCCCCTGCTATGATTGAATATACTGTATCTATTTATTGTTTGTTTGTTATTTATTTATTTATTTTTTAATATAGGCTAGATATATTGGTTTTAGCACTTAATTAGTTGGAAGAGCACCGTGAGTGCAGTGATTGAACAAAGCAAAACAAGCCTAAATAAAATAAGGTTCTGTAAACTAGCTACATTTCAAAGAAAAGAAAATAGACTATTTATTCAATTAAATTCATTTAATTAAAAAAAGTTACGTAAAGTTACATAAAAAGCATAAAAATAAACTCTACGGCTAATTCAAACAATGTATGATCATAATATCGAATCATTCAGTGCAGCAATCGATTGTTAATTTATTTTTCATTGAATAATTTCCATGCTCGGGTCAGAGCTACAGCAGAAGTACAATAACACAACGAATTAAACGAACTGGCTGCAGCGAAAACAGAATATTAGGACAACATCATACCTAGCCGCTGTAGGACTAATAATTTAATGCGATTATGTGTAGAGACAATTGATCATTTCATTTAAAAATATCCCCTTTCCTATATGGCACGCGCCGCATTTCCAGATTCAGAGCGTGCAAAATGAGCCCCGAAACATTGCTAACCATGCAACACGAAAAATAATAATATTTTATAATCCTACTGACTGTTTACACTGCAAGTTCACATCACGCAGTTTGTACTGAACAGTTAGGCTTTATTGTGAAGTGCAGCAACACGCAGAAAAACAAGGACAGAGTTTCCTGTTTGTGACGTTTAAAATAGGCTAATGACTATTCCAGGTAATTCCATATTCCATAATCATAGTCCTCTAACCTCCATTCAAAGAGCAGACATGGTCAGCTTATGATGATCCATATAGCGTGTAATAACATCTGAGCCCTTGAGCATTCACATCTCTCCAGCCTTTTCTTACCACTAGCAGCATTAGCTGTTTTATGCTACCCTATTCAACAATGTTTGAACGATTTCAATGCCTCAAAATGAAAATGTTGGCCAATAGCCTTCTTAAAAAAATAAATAAAAAAAAATAACAAACTCCTGGAGATATTAATGAATATTCTGGCTTTAGTTCAGCTTAGTTGGACCTGACAGTTTCACTCAATAAACTGCATCTACTTAGCCTACTGGTTTTGGAAACCTTTTCACACCAATGACAGTTTATTGGGCCGAACAAGCAGTAAAAGCTGCTCAATCGTTAAACTACACAACAACAGTGGACGTGGAAGGTAAGATAGTTGTTGAGAAACTCTGCCGATATAAGAACAAGCATCAAATCTGACATTTTAAGACTGAGCTATGATATGAAAGCACTTGCATAAAACACTTCCAAATACTATATCTAGATCTGTTAGTGAGCTATCCATCAGTTCATCATGCTAACTGTAACTTTTTTTTTGTGAGCATTTAAATGGATTTTTCTGGAGAAAGCAGCAGCAGTCCAGCACTGAAGAGACTGCAGCCTGCTCTGTCCAGCATCTGAATGCACCACACTGATCAGATTGCACAGGGTTGTCCAGTCTGCCCTCCTCAGCGTGTGGAGAGAGGCTGTAGATGACCTTGAGAGAGGAACAGAGCGCATGCGCAGCCGCATCTGCAACATTTCGTGACAACACTAATGACCTGCATGGATCACTGGCACTGTTAGTCACTTCTAATCACGCTTATCTTCTCCAGGCTCCGGGTTCATCAGCTCATCTGAGACAGACTCCTGCTTCATGTGCGCAGAGAGTTACAGTAAAAATCACATTCTGAATTGAGGAGTTTTGGGCTACAGTGTATTGTGTAAATCACACAGGTGAAACTAGAATTTAAAAGAGAACAATTATCAACAACAACAAAAAAGTGCTTGCTTTCAACGTGTATGATTTTTATATGACTAATGATTTCTAGCACAAATTCCATTATCGCATACCTAATAATGTGTATAACTAACAAAAGCCTAAAATTAGCATTTCATACAGTATATAGGGCAAAATTCGTTTTCTTCCAAAAACATACACTGATGTGAATTTTGAGACATACATCTTGATTTTAAATGTGCTGACAAAAACTCAGAAATGCAAAACTGTTTTATATACTGTATGTGTTTTATATATGAGCGTTTGTTAGAATGTTGCACTTTAGGAATATAATCAATAAATGATTCCGTGTTCTATTTGCATATTTATATAAATGTCATCTGTACAACAAGTTAAAGAAAGGTTTACTCGCTTTATAATAACTAAAACATGCTGAATGTGTTGTTGAAATAATAAAAGCATTTGCTTTTTCGTGAACTATAGTCTCTGAATAAGGAACAAATAATGGAAATTTGCAGTAAATATCCCTTGCATTCTTAGTATTAAAATGCAACTGGACACAATTATTATAAATACAACATACAGTAATACAATATAGTATGTAAGAGTAGTTAAGGCCATATAAATACCAAATATTCAATTAATAGAAATGCAAAGTCAGTCTAATAATAATAATCATGTGATAAATTCAGTTCAGATCCTAGACACAAGTGCACACGAGTGAAAACCTTCTTTATAGATCACTGCAACAATGCGTTGTAATATCCACTGATAAAAACACGCACTGATACAATTCAACCCAATTAACACACTATATGTGGATTCAGTTGAACACATATTCTAACGGCCTGAGGACAGATTCTAATGACCTTCACACGCAATGAAAACAGCCTGTGCTTCGGCTGATTTGTGTCCTCTGACACAATCACTGGAGAAATAGTAACTGTAGTAAAAGTGACAATTAAACCCACTCTACTGTATTTTTTATTAATCGAACACAGATCAAGAACCTTTATTTAATATAAAATTTGGTAACACTTTATTTCGATAGTCCACTTTAGACATTCTATTAACAGTAAGTAACTTTGCAACTACATGTCAACTAGCAGTTAGTAGAGTATTAGTAGACTGTCTGCTTAATATCTTCTAACACTTCTTTGTCAACTTATTCTACTAACCCTAAACCTACCCTAACAGTCCACTCTGAGAGTTAGTAGACATCTAGTTGCAAATTAATGAGAATTAGTTGACATGTAGTTACAAAGTTACAAAGTTACTGATAGTTAATAGAATGTCTAAAGTGGACTGTCGAAATAAAGTGTAACCTCAAATTTAGGATCAATAAAATTGCACTGCAATGTCCAAACTCCATGATGTCTACATTAGGACACAAAACTACATCCTCTCAGTGAATGGTGGTGTTTTGGTTGTAAATGCCTAGGATGGAGTGGAAGTTGGACTGATGTTCTTGTTGGCTTGTGTCACATGCTTTTGCACATCTAAAAGACTATTAGACGTTGTTTGGCCGAATTATCCAGTTCAGGTCAGTTCTCAACTCAAGTTCTTTTGGTCCTTGAGGAGTGTTTTAGCCAGATGTCGTCTCCTCACACAGCAACAGAAACAGGAGTCTCCTTCAAAACCATTTCCACGTGTTAAATCTGGCCTTTGAATGGGCCACGCTGGAATAGTTGAGAGTATTTTACACTCTTATACCGCTGGTCGCCAATCAGCTACCCATATGAAGATGACTCTTTCCTCACATTGCATCCCAGTTTCCAGAAGGGCTTTATTACACTCTCTAGACGGAGAGACAGGCTTCAGACGTGATTCCTGAACACACCCGCATGAAACAAGTGCTCTTAAAGTGACGGCGCCTCGATGAAACTGGAGTCCACAAGATCATGTACATCCTAAAACACAATACTTCATGGAAAGAAGTGCAGAAATAGTGCTCACAGATCTCAAGAGGAGTCTGTGACTTACCTGCAGATGAGATGTGACTAGAGTCCATTACTGTGGCTCGTCTGATCTGATCACTGAGTTCAGAGAGTGAGAGCTTTGGGAATGCTCACAGAACAGCGTTTGCTCCGGTCGAGTGTATTTTAGGTGTGCTGTGAAGGGCTGTCAGTAGCTGCGTCGGTGTCTGTGTGTCAGTGTTCAGTCTCAGCCGTCCCTGGTGTGCCTGATGAATCGTGAAGTAATCAGGGTAACGACAGGGCTGCGTTTTGACCTTTGCCTCCTGCCCGAGCACTGGTGAAGAGGTTAAGCTAACAGCGATGTTCTGTGACAGTAATCTCTGTTACACGGACACAGAGCGTTAATGTTGCCGCTACTCACACGTCATTGAAGGTTTGGGTCCATCCATCACTGCAAATGGGAGAAAAACTAAGCCTTGTGAAACAATAATAATAAAACAAGCAAAACCTGATATAGATGCTGTAGAAGCGCAGCAGGTCTCTTTCATCAGTAATCACTGATGTCCACGGCACAATCACTCTCCCTCTCCTGTACATCATCTCAGTCAGACCAGTGCAGCATCTCCTGACCACATTTCACATTACAGTAAAAAAAGATTCTTTTATAACACTATTTTAATCCTAAAAATGTCTTTGAGTCTCACTGCTGATGTTAATTTGTTTAAAATATTTCGAATGATAATAGGTTTCCCCCCTCAATGACATTTTAGATGCATAAATAATGAAAACACATTAAATGGGTCACTAAATACAACTACTGAAGTACTTTTATTTTTTTATATTCTATATATATAATATATATAGACAGTATATATATATAGATATATGGGTCATTCCTGGGATTTGGTAACATTTCATCTTGGAATATACTTCTTTTTTAACTACATGTGATTCAACTTCTAAATACCCCACATCATTAGGCACATATCAAACCTCCATAAAATCATATTTTCCGACCTCAGGCATTAAATATCATAAATATCTTCTTTATAATGCCCCATAATGGAGAACCTCATAATGGAGAAAAAAGGATTGGTTTAAAAAGCATTTTACACAGAACAGATTTTACACAGTTATAAAACAAACATATACCTACTGCTCATGTGTCCCTCATAGCAATTTAATTATAACAAATGTAACATTTATCATAATTTTCACATTTTTATAGGACTGAAGCTGAAAATACACAAATTGTGTGTCTATGGTCTCTTTATTTTTGTAAAAAAAAAAAAAATCATTTTAAATTTAGAAATTTAACTAAAACCACAATGTTATTATTTTAGTTCTTATAACATATCAGATGGTAATCAGCAAAAAATGCTTTCATTATTAATCGTCTTCCTTTTTACAAAAATAAAGGAAGTACATTGTATATACTTATGGATTTAAATAAAATGTGAAAAATTATAATTTTCCATATTAATTTTATGTGACGGGTTTGAGCTGTTAAGCTTGATAGTACCCGTCCCTTTTATTTTCCAATACATTTTGCAGTGCATAACATTTAATTTTGTGTAATTTTTTTGTCATGATCTTTGAGATCATTACCGCTGTCAGTTTCAGGAAGTCAGTGGCTGAAGATTACATGCCTAAATATGAATCTCTACAAACAGAACCGATCCCTAACGGTTGCAAATATTTCCCTGAAGAGCCACGTTTCAAAGAAGCATTCATTTAGCATTGCTAGCTTTAGACCATCACATTTCTCTGCAAGTGATATGAGGGTTTCATCATCTCACTGCATTCATGTCTCTCCTGTATGAATGCATTTTATTTACCTTCGCCTGCATTGTGATGGTCCGCTTGTGAAAGATAATTCCCTAGTCTCGCTGCTTTCAAATGTTAAGTGGGAAGCGCAGGCCACATGATCTCCCAATTATCATTCCTGTAAGCTTTTCCATCTGTCAGGTCTACGCCAGACCAGCAGCATCCCATCACCAGATTCACCGGATTGCCATTAACTCACTACAGACTGATGCAGAACTACACAAATGTACATACACTGTGATGTCTGTGTGTACACTTCAATGAAATATTGCACAGTATCAGGAGAAAAACAACATTCTTTTTCATTTGGCTTCAAGAATGAACATATGTTTGAAAAGACAAAAACATTTTGACTGTTTTTCAGTGATACTCAGTGAATATATTCACTTTAAAACAACTTAAACTTAATGTAGGTTAGCAATTGTAAATAACTATTGGCACTGTAGATCTGTAAGCACATACTTTTGATTGGATTGTGTGTAATAGTGTAAGAATCAGTTATTGAAAAGAAAATAAAATCTTGGCCTTAATGATGGCCTTAACCTGCAATCTTGGTTAAAGCCATGAACACAGGTGAGAAAATGGCACACCTAAGATCATGTGTACTGTGTGTTTAATGTGGCTGTACAGGCATGAACAGTGTCAGATGACTGAACCAGGTTTGCGCTTGGTTTCTCTGTTCTGTGATCTTATAACTTGCACAGTGTAGCAGCATTGCAGAAATCTCAGCCAATCAGAATCAGAAATTATGAATTCTTATTTGCTAGCTGGATATCCAAACAGATTGCTGTTCGGACCAGAAGGAGGTCATTAAAGGTTTTCCATCATTCTGGTCATTTTGACATGCAGTCTGAGTGAATCCAGGGAAAACCAGGACAAACACCTTGACAATGTTGCTATGGAGGGTCTGTAGTGAATTGTACAGTCAGGAAATTAAATGGACATAGGATGCAAAATGAATAAGAGGTGATAGTGAGACCTGCTGCAGACCTTCATAGAGGCCGCTTTTCTGTCATGTTCTTCTCTGCTTGTAGAGACTTTCTCTGTGGTCCAGGTACATTACACCACAGACTGAATAAAGCAACAAACTGTGATATTTAATCAAATGTTATCATATTATCTCACCTCAAAATGAATATAAAAGGAAATATGATCTCAGTGCAGATCGTCTAATAAACTTGAGCTAGATGCTCGATTATTATTTGTCCTGATCCAGACTGAAGACCCAGATATCAGCACATACACATACATAGAACACACTGGCTGCTCCACAGCATGTTTTTACATTTGGCCAGATGTTTGCTAGATAAGCTGCAAAGCCGCTCATTTTAAACAAGAAATCACTTTAAGCCAAAGCAACCAACAAAAATCTAAATAGAAGATGATAAAATAAATAAATAAATACATTTAAAAAAAGATGATAAAGTATGACAAAATAAATTTATTTTACATTTTCAAAATTGAACAAAAAAATACTTTCAATTGATGAACAATGTTTGACAACAGCTGACTTGTTTTTGACACGCAATTCATCTATCCTATGATTCACACAACAGAAGGAAACTGAACGAGAAATGAGAGATCAAAACAATTACACCAGATATCACAGATAGCTCGCAGGACTGAGGCAGACCCGGGGCCCAGAAGACCATAGTCATCAAGGACAATGGTGGAGCCTGTGGTATGAGGGCCTCTGGTGAAGCGGGAGGGATGATGGTCCACAAAGGAGACAAGGGGGCGAGGAGCCAAGGTGGAGCCAATGAGTCTACAGACTGAGATGGAGTCATGGGCTTGGAGGCCTGGAGGTTGAGGGCAGAGCAGGGCAGACCTTGGGAGCTCAACAGAGCCAGCGGGGTAAGAGGAGCCGAGGTCTTGAACAGGACCAGTGAGGACAGCGGGATCTGGGTGACTTCTTGAATCAGGGCGAGGAAGCATGGGAACTGAATGGAACCAGCTGAGATGAGGGAGCTTCGAGGCTGAATGGGACCAGTAGAGATGATCTTGGAGACTGGATGGGGCTAGAGGGAGAGGAAGGACTCGAGATGGGACTCAGACATCAAGGCAGCCGAACATGACTGGCAGAAGAGGAAGAGGCTCGAAGGGTAGGGAGAAGGACCTGCCTCTGTGGCATCCAAGGCTCAACGATAGACAGGCTCAGGTTCCGGGATGGACATGGCAGCAGGCTCTAGCACTGGGACTCTGGAGGAAAGTGCATGACTGGTGTCGGCTCTGGCTCTGGGTCCATGGCATGCATGTGCTCTGGCTCTGGGTTAATGGAAGGTGTGGGCTCTGGTATGGGAGGAGTGGGAAGGTTGGTGCTGGACAAGGTTACCTTCAGAATTGGAGTGGGTACGGTGATGAATGCTACAGATAACAATGGCATTGGGGAAACTGAGCTGTGGTTTGCTTAACCATCGAGAATGTAACAAGTTTATTTAAGACTGAAACAAGTAAAAGGCATTTGGAGTTGATCCTTCGGTCTATGGCTTACTATCCTTTTTTATTTCAAGGCAGAGACTGATGTGTGAAATCCAAAGTAACTCTAAACATGGCAGAGCAGATGGAGCAAGGGACCACTATAGCGGAACAGCAGTCCACTGGGAATCTGGCTAAGCAGAGGACCTCACAGTAGCCGGTAGAGCAGGAGACCATGGGAGGGATTTCTTAGCAGGTGTCCAACGAAGAGTAGGTATCGAAGATCCAGTCAACAGCACAGGGAGGCATGGTGGAGCCGGAGCAACGAGAAACCTTGGAAGTGTTGTGGAGACAGAAAATTCAAGCTAAGTGGGCAGAGCATCCATGGGGATACTGATGGAGCCATGCTCACTGGATCAGAGGACTTTGGGAGAGCAAGGAAAACCTCTTGGTCATGCCAAAGAGTACAGGGAGCTCAGAGGAAGCTGCTGCAGTAAGTTCAGAGACAGCATTTGGTCAAGAATTGGATCTGATGAGTGGATTAACAGGGGAAGACTCCGGGATGAGTTCTGGGGCTGGCTCTGGGAAGACTGAAGAAGATTGTGGAGGTTTCAGGAAAACTAAATTAACTCTAAAATGAATATCTATAGTAAACAAGAATCCACTCGACCATAGGGCATAATCTATGTACTGGGATAGTGTGTAACTGGCACCAGTAAAAAGAGAAGATCAACCCACACCATAATCACACTTTCAAGGTGTCGTCATTCCAGGGTACCACGTGACTAAGCTCCAGAAACTCATCCACATATTCCTCCAGGGAGTGACATTCTGGACATCAGTCTGGTAGAGCTCCTGTTGGGTTAAGCCAGATTAGGCAATGGAACATGTGAGTGAACAGATCAACAATAGCACTGGGAATAAATTCGCTTGTGCAGGTAAGTGCAGAGGGGTTTGTGTAGTCTTTAGAGTGTGTTTAGATGAGACCAGACAATTGTTGTGTCTCAGTTGGAAGGCTGAATCCTCCGGAGGTTGCATTTGTCGGCCACATATATTACTGAGACTGCCTCATTTCAGAAAGTAACCATTATATTAAAGAAAAAGAAAAATGACAATAATTTACACCTCATGAAAATTTTGTAAATTTTATAATGGTTAAATTTCTAAAATGAAACAACATTGATGACATAGGTGGCCAACAAGTGCAACCTACAGAGGACACTGGCTTCAAAATGAGATACAAAATTAGGTGTGACTGTGGGAGATTCAGTCCATAAAGTGTCCTTGATGAGTACTCTTATTTGGCTGCTGGTGTGGGTGATTAGAGCTTGGTGGAGGTGTGAAAGTAAGGAGAGCAGCTGTAATTTTGAATGTAATTTGTATGTTTTGGTACACCCCAGCAAAGTTTGAATCACTCGTTTTGGTGCACTTCCCACAACACGTCCCAGAACAATCATATTTTAGGTAAGTGGGCCATACTGCGGTCTGGGACGTATTTAGAATGGATGAGTATTTACACTTTACATGCTGTGTGGTCACTACCTTCATATGTGGGTTTTGAGTGATCCAATCACAAAATGTTTTAGCCCAATTCCACCTTTATTTAGCACTGATCACATGTGATGTGATCTTAATCTTAATATCTGCTGGACACAGGGCCAATGTTTATGTAAAATACATCAGGGGCCCGTTTTAATAAGTAGGTTCAACCAACTCTGAGTTAAAACTTGAACTCTGAGTTGACTTACTCTGAGATGGGAAACTCTGAGTTTTAGGTTTAAGAACAGCTGATTTGAGTTAGTTCATTGACCGAGAAGGTTGACTCTGAGTTTAGCGCGTGCCCATGACTATGAAAAGCCATCTCAATGGAGCTCGCGATATTACGATCCCACCATTGCAACATTACCCGCCAAAAGCATCTGCAGACTTCAGAGTCCATCCATTTGTATTCTTTACCTTTCTAATACACATGTGAAACTGGCAACGTAGGTATTGACGAATCGGCTTATTCCACCCCTTTTCATGGTATCCCACGGTTAAAAAATATATATAAATAATAATAATAATAATTTAAGTGCATTTTTCTTATTTTACAAATGATCTGCTAATGGGGTAAGAAAAATACGGCAGCGGCTATTTACACTAAATAACAATAAATTCTAATGTGATATGTGATGGGAAAAGTGAGAAGAGTGAGCTCGGCAAAAGCCGGACTCGAACCCAGTCAATCAAGTCACAAGCCAGTTCTCCGCGCCCAATGCGTTACTGCCAACACCTCATATTTAACCTTGTGTGGGCAGAGCTACTGTAAATTTGCACTTAGTAATAGACACTCTGAATAAACTTGTTTTTCCATTTGCATTAAGATTATTTGTATTACCATTTTACTTAAGTAAAATGCACTTAATTTAGAACCCCCCCCCCCTAAATATCTTATATAATTTTCTTATATAGAAAATCCATCTTGATTTAAGACTTTTTAGATATTTGTGCTTGAAATAAGAAAAAAAACTTAGTAAGAAAAGCATTTTTTGCAGTGTGCATGAATGAATGAAGCATTTAAACATCGCTTGTGCTTTAAAAATGGAGTGGAGACCTTAAGAAACTCCTAACCCAGGGTGTGTTTCCTAAAAGCATAATTAGCCAGCTATGATCGCAAGTTCCGTCATTATCAACATAGTTGATCAACATAGTTCAACGATTCGGTGTTTCCCGAAACCATAGTTCAAATGAACATTCGCAAACAGCGCCGCAAACTTACGTGGCTGGAACTACAGCTCTCGACCTGTGGTTAGAAGCAGTTTCTTGTTAGTAAGACTTATGGACTTAAATAAATTATGATTGTGTGCACAATAAGCAAGCTAGCATGCAGTGCAGTCTATATATTCCATTCTCTCTAAATATAAATGCATTTGAATCTATGTATGTTAGCGCATCCTCTAAAAGCGCAGTTTTTGAAGAGTGCGCATGTGCACAAATACCTAAGGAATCCCCAGAGTATGACGTAAGAGGAAACCCGCGATGAATCAAACATCAAATAAAGCAAAATGACAGGGAACAAAAAATTGTAAATTAGTCATCAGGTGCCATGTTCAATACAGCAGCATCTTAGAGATGTCTAATTGGTTAAATAGCAGAAGTTATTCCTCCACCACATGCATGTGGCGTCATTAACAATGGCTCTATGTTGTTGAACTAATGTGGTTCAAACGATGGAGATGCGACCGTGTTCGGGAAACAGTCGTAACTAGCTAGTTCGTTTCAACAACAATGCATCGTACTATGATGGTTAATCAGCGAGTTACGTCATTGTACGGGAAACACACCCAAGGTTAGGCTCATAGAGTTAGTTACCACGGTAACTGACTCTAAGTATAAGTTACCTCTCTTTCAGAAATGGGCTTGACTTACCCTGCTTTCTCGGGTTTGACATACCTACCATTCTGAAACAGAAAACCCAGAGTTTCTCTCATTTCAGGGTTAACATACTTAACCTCCTTTCTGAAACAGGCCCCAGGAGTATCTCCCAGCATTCTTTTTCTCCTGAGTTACTAGCAAAAGTCCCTTTAAATAGTAAAAGAGACGAAAGACTGAAGACAAATGAAAGAGGATGTAGGAGAGGGACTCTTACTAAATGAGCTAATGGTGTGGAAGCAAAATTCTGTCATGAGGTGTGAATCTCATGTGATCTCTCAAGTGGAAGAAGAAAGCAGTACACAGTAGGCTCTTGAAGCATTAAAAGCAGCTGGGTAAATGTAAGCCAAGCATCAAACTAGTCAATAAGAAATATAAGAAAGCCCTCACTTATCACTACAGATTCATGCTCTGCATTATTCAACCTTTGGTAGTTGAACAGATTTGGCCTCATGTGACCTTTGAGTGAATGTGTCAGGCCCTTTTTGCATCAAACCCGACTCACTCCCAAACACAAAAGAGTCCCGAAAAAACACAACGCTGTGGCCTAATTGATGACACAAAAAGACCCATACACACTCACACCACACTTCAGCAAATCACAGTTTTGGTTCATCAGTGCTTGTGAATTTTAGTGCATTTTAATATTTGATGCTTGTTATCTGGTTACATTCTTAATTAAATTCATACACACAAAAAAACTCTGTTTGACCGGGAACATGTGTGTCACTAAACCTTTTGTCCCTAATTCCTGGTGATGAATGATGCTTGATCGACCTCATCAAACCAAAGCACCCAAACACTGAAAAACCCTTCATTGTGTGTATCCACATACACTGAACACAACACCTAAGTGGACCACTGACAAATATCGAATGTCTAAGAGACTTTTAACTTACAACATTGCCTGCAAAATAGTTTATTTGTTGGAATACAGAGCTATTTTTGATTTACCATAAAGGGACAAAGGTGCTTTTCGCCCACAGGAGCTTGTAGTTACAGCAGGTGCTAACTACTGAAGCTAACCAGCCTAATTAGCCAACTGTTGATATGTACACTAGTAGTAACTTTTCCCTTATGTGTTATCTGAGTCCTGTGCGGGTTTAGTGGCCGTTCACATAGGTTGGGATCGTACAGAATGCATCATATTAAGCAGAAAACGGAACACTCATTCTCCAAGTTAAGAGTAAGGTGACACAAATCTGGTCTGTGTGTGGGCCACTAGAAATTATTGAGATGCACACTTGAGATGTGGTGGAACTGTTCATGACTTTTAGATACATGACATGAATGTCAAAATGATTTCTCTTGAGATTATGTACAGTTTCTTGGACAGTCTACATTCTCAGTTTTGTAGAGAATCCTTTACGCTTTATAATCTCCTATAAACATTGCCTGTAAGTGCTGACAATCTTCTCACACCTCTCTAGTGGAATCTTAGTCCATTCCTTAAAAGCTTTGAGGTCACTTATATTCCTTGGTTTCCAAGTTGCTGCTGCTTTCTTCAAATACCACCAAATATTTTCAGCTGGATTTAAATCCAGAGTCTAACCAGGCCACTCAAGAACATAGATTGAACCTAGTGTTGTCAAAAGTACCGACTTCGGTTCCCGTCAGTACTGCAATTTTAAAAACGTCCATTTCCCACTAACATTTGAGCGCTGTTGAGCGGATTCTTAAACACCGCTGATTGGCTATAGTGTTCATGCGCTCAACAGATATGACTGTGATTGGCTACAATAATCTTCACCGAGCTTTGAAAGCCATGTCTATCAGCACGGATCCGTCTATGTGCAGATACAGTGGTGTGAAAAAGTTTTGGCCCCTCCCTGTTTTTTTTTTCATTTTGTTTTTCTTCAGCTATTCAGAGGTGGACTTGCTGGTGTTTTGGGGATCATTGTCCTGCTGCATAACCCAAATGCGCTTGAGCTTGAGGTCACAAACTGATGGCCGTACATTCTCCTTCAGGATTTTCTGATAGAGTGCAGTATTCATGGTTCCGTCAATTATGGCAATTTGTCCAGGTCCTGAAGCTGCAAAGCAGCCCCAGATCATCACACTACCACCACCATTTTTGACTGTTGGTATGATGTTCTTTTTATGAAATGCTGTGTTGGTTTTACGCCAGATGTAACGGACACACACCTTCCAAAAAGTTAAAATTTTGTCTCATCAGTCCACAGAATAATGCCCAAACAGTCCTTGGGATAATCCAAGAATTTTTTGGCAAATGAGAACAGCCCGTGTTCTTTTTAGGCCAGTGGCTGTGGGCCTTGGAGCTCCTCCCATGGATGCCGTTTTGCCCAGTCTCTTTCTTATTGTTTATTCATGAACACTGACCTTAATTGAGGCATGTGAGGCCTGCAGTTCTTTAGATGTTATTCTGTTTTTTTTTTATGACCTCTTGGATGAGTCGTCGTTTTGCTCTTGGAGTAATTTTGTTTGGCCGGCCATTCCTGGGAAGGTTCACCACTGTTCCAATTTTTCTCCATTTGTGGATAATGGCTCTGAATGTGGTTCGCTGGAGTCCCAAAGCCTTTGAAATGGCTTTATAATCCTTTCCAGATTGATACATGTCAACTGTTTTGATTCTCGTCTGTTCTTGAATTTCTTTTGATCGCGGCATGATGTGTTGCTCTTTTAGCATGCTTCACTTTGTCAGACAGGTCTATTTAAGTGATTTCTTGATTCAACAGGTCTGGCAGTAATCAGCCTGGGTGTGGCTAGTGAAATTTAACTCAGCTTTCTAAAATAATGTGGTTAATTGCAGTTTTTTTCATGATTTAACAGGAGGGGGCAATCCATTTTTCACATAGGGCCACATAGGTTTGGACCGCTTTTTTTCCCTTAATAAATGAAATCATCTTTTAAAAACTGCATTTTGTATTTACTTGGATTATCTTTGTGTAATATTAAAATTAATTTGATCTGAATCTTTTAAGTGTGACAAACATGCAAAAAATAAAATCAGGAAGAGGTGCCACACTTTTTTTTCACACCACTGGATATAAGGGATCCTCTGATAGACTCAGTTTTCAAATGCTACCCTATGTGTTCTGTGTGATCACATCGGTGAAAGACAGCCAAGGACAAATATATAGCTAGTATACAGAAAATTATAGGAGCAAACCTCTTGTTATTTTCAAACATTCTATAACCTGAAAATTTTTTTTAAGAAAACAAGAAGTTATATGAAAAAATTACCAATAAAAAATGTGCACTTCATTTTTTTAAGAACAGAATTAGAATAGAGAGTGCTAGAGTTAGAGTTAGAGGGTCAAATAAAGATGTGTTGAAGATGGTTAAGGACTCAGCTGCTTGGATTTATTTGGGCAGGTCATTCCACCAGGAGGTAACAGTTTATGTAAAAGTCAGTGAAAGTGATTTTTGTGCCTCTTTGAGATGAACAATAAAGCGACGTTCACTTTCAGAACACAAGCTTCTAGACGGCACGTAAGTCTGAAGTAATGAATTTAGGTAAATGAGTGCAGAGCCAGTGGTGATTTTGTAGACAAACATCAATGCCTTGAATTTAATGCAAGCAGCTATTGGTAGCCAGTGCAAACTGATGAACAGAGGTGTGACGTGCATTTTTTTCGGCTCATTAAAAATTAATCTTACAGCGGCATTTTGGATTAATTGTAGAAGTTTGATAAAAGTGGCTGGAAGACCTGCCAAGAAGCATTGCAATAGTCCAGCCTTGATAGAACAAGAGCTTGAACAATGAGTTGTGTAGCATGTTCCGAAAGAAAGGGCCTGATCTTCCTGATGGACCAGGTAGTTTTAGCAATTGGTCTGAAAAGTCAGCTGGTGTTCAACAAGTCCATATGCTAAGTTTTTCTGGTGGTTTTTGAAGGAGTTATGGTTGATGTGTCTAATTGGATGGTGAAATTGTGATGATATTATGGGTTTGATGGAACCACAAGCAGTTCCTTCTTGGCAAGGTTGAGTTGAAGGTGAAGGTCCTTCATCCAGCAAGAAATGTCTATTAGACAAGCTGATATGCGAGCAGCTATCGTCGGATCATCAAGATAGAATGAGAGGTAGAGTTGAGTGTCATCATCATAGCATTGATATGAAAAGCCATGTTTCTGAATGACAGAACCTAGTGATGCCATGTTGAAAGAGAAGAGAAGTGAAGTGGTCCAAGAACTGAGCCCTGAAGCACCCCAGTAGTTAGATGTTGTGACTTGGACACCTCACCTCTCCAGGATATTTTGAAGGACCTATCTGAGAGATAAGATTCAAACCACTAGAGTGCAGTTCCTGAGATGGTTCCTTTTGCCAATAGGGTTGACAGGAGGATTTGGTGGTTAACCGTGTCAAAAGCAGCGTACAGATACAGCAAGATAAGTATTGAATATTTGGAAGCCACTTCAGTCTTAGGCCTTCAACAAATGAGAGCAAGGCAGTCTCGGGTTTACTGTCCACGTTCGTCAACTTCTGAACCGGTTCTGTCAAGGAGGTTTGTTCTGATAAAGGCAGATACTTGGTTGAACACATCTCGTGTCACGTGTTTTTGTCATGAAGAAAGAAGGGACAATCCGTCCTTTATTCTCACAGCAGGGGAAAGTTGAACGGCGTGACGCTCATCTCAATCATTCGCTTTGGTGGGCTTTGCGTCTCCATACTCACAGTCGCTCACAGCCAAAGCAAACGCTCCGCTAATGATCCGCTCATGCTCACTGGTAAATCAGATCACGATTTTAGATAACCGTAAGTAACGTTTCTTTTCAGGTGACTTCATCTTGTACTTTTTAAAATTAATTTTATTAATTTAAATGTAGTAAATTAAAATTATTAATTTAAAAACGTGTCTTGTTTTTGAAGCCACTTGGCAAACCAAGTTCAATAACTGAAAAAGTATATTTGATTTTCATTAGGTCTACTTTATTTCCATGAAAAAACTGCTTCAGTTATTATGCAACAGAACATTCAAAACACACACACAATATGAAATGCACATAGAATTTCACAAAATAGCTACACCTTGCTTATCAGGCCCATGAAAAGCACACACAAGATGAAATGCACTTAACATAGAATTATTTAGTGGCGTTAAAATAAAAATAAAAAAAACAATTTCTAAAATTGAAATAGACCAAACCTGCGGTGAAATGCGGTCTATTAAAACGTCAGTCAATCTTTACAGGATTTTAGAATTTACTTTTAGAAACGTTAGCTTAGACAAACTATTGCTTAGACCAGTGTTTCCCAATCTTTTTTTAATCGAGCACCCTTTGGAAATTTGAACAAACTTGTGGCACCCTCCAAAATTAATTTTCGATATGATAATTTGAAAAGTATAGATATTTGGTACAACAGGGAAGAACTGCAGATTATAATGTCATACAGATATTTTTAATTATTATAAAAAATCAGTAGGCTAATTTCTTATGAAGAGACCAATTTATATGACAGATTTTAATGTAGGCTTTTATACATATGTAAACATTATTTAATTACCATTATAACTAGCTATCTCACAAATCTTTGCTCACTCAGTGTATTTTTTATATTTTATTTTGTTGTAGTAGCACGAGATAGCTTGATTTAAAATTTTGAATTGAATAAAAAAATGACAAGTAAACAGCCAGTAATAAATTAATAAATAAAGAAATTAATAATGATAGCATAAATAAAAAATAACGACAGGCCTTCGTATTAAATAAATTGCTTTTTAGTTTTTTCAGGTAGGTCTAACAGTAGGGTTCAGATATTTAACTTTTTTTTTTTTTACCAATTAATCCAAATAATGTTTAGTCCTAGAAAGCTGTTATTATCAGAACACGTGAGCATAACATAACGGTTAGCGGATAAATGAATGAGAAGGCAGCGTTACCAGAGATGCCCACATATACCACACCATGTTACAGCACAGTAGAGCTATTGCAGACAGAAACAATACTGTACTACATCCATGTTTCCTGTCGGCTCAATTTCTGAGTGGACTTTGCTGTTCCGATTCGTATGAACGGTATACGAGTGGAGCGACTGAGCGGAGCACACACACGCATAGAGCTGGATAATACACAGAGCGTCACATCACGTGACAGTGAAACCTGAGTGGTGAACTCATTTTCGGCAGCCGGAATTTCGGTGCATCTCTAATTATTGGTTACATCAGAAATGGATATTATATAATAATGCTTTTTTGAACATTTTAGCAATTAAAAAAAAAAAAAATTATTTTTTTACACTGCACCCCTGCTCTCGACAGACGGCACCCCGGTTGGGAAACACTGGCTTAGACTATTCCACAGATTCCGAACTAGCAAATTACCAAAGGGCATTTTGGGTTGAGCGAGCGGAGTGGAATCTTCAGAAAGGCGCTCTCTGCCCTGAAGTAAATATGACCCCTCCGCTCACATGCTCTGGCAGTTCTCTAAGAGAGATGGATTATGGGTGGGTTTCTTAAGTAGTGGGGCTATACGAGCCTGTCTAAATGCTGAGGGAAAAACACCAGTGTGAAGGGATGTGTTTATGATGTGATTGAGTGCAGGTACAACTGCATGATAAATGGCTTGAAGGAGATGAGATGGAGTAGTATCAAGCGGACAAGTAGTAGGATGATCGGAAAGGATGAGTTTAGAGATTCTGCCTCAGAGAGTGGAGAGAAGGATGAAAACGAGTGAATGTTTGCTGGTAAGATGTGCTTGACCGATTCTGGTGTGCAAATTGTGCACTGATGGTTTTAATTTTATTAATGAAGAATGTGGCAAAGTCGTCAGCTGTTAGAGTTGATGAAGGAGGGGGAGGAGGAGGACAAAGGAGCGAGGAAAATGTTTTAAAGAGCATTCGAGAGCTAGACGAATTGTTAATTTTGTTGTAATAGTATGTCCTTTTAGCAGTGGAGATATTAGTAGAGAATGAAGAGAGGAGTGACTGATACATATTAAGGTCAGTAGGATTTTGTGATTTATGCCATGTTCTTTTTGCAGCTCTGAGCTTAGAAAGATGCTCACGGAGAACATTAGATAGCCAAGGGGCAGAAGAGGTGGCACGAGCTGGCCTGGAAGACAAGGGGCAGACACTGTCTAAACAAGATGTAAGAGTGGAGCAGAAAGTATCAGTAGCACTGTTAACATCAAGAGATGATAACTGTTCAGGGGAGGAAGCGAAGATGAAACCATAGCAGATAGCCGGGAGGGTGAGAGAGAGCATAGGTTACGACGAAAAGTGACATGTGTAGGGTTTTGTGTTGTGTCAGGAACCATGTTGAGGTTAAAGTGAAGAGGAAGTGATCCGAGGTGTGCAATGGAGTAACCAGCACATGATCAGTGGAGCAGTGTCGTGTGTAAATAAGGCCCAGATGGTTGCCTGGCGCAGGATGTGCCAAGTAAGACTTGTTCCTGGATCAACATCTTTTGTTGATTCTGGATCAACATTACGGTCCAAAAATACAGACTTAACCCAATCCCTATCCCCTAAGCCTAACCTTACCCATAATTTATTCCTAAAGTCAGAGGGAAATGATAGCTGATTAACAATGGTGTAGAAGCACCTAACCCTGATTGTAAGCCTGAAACAGATATTTCCTGAAAAGTTATATCTCCATTCTGATTGGTTGATTGGAATGTTGTTCCATGATCAACAAGGATGTTGATCCAGGAACATGTTGTACTTTGTCAAATCACGCTCACCCAGGAAAGAGTTGATATCAGCACATCTAATTCATCCAAGAAGTTAACTTGTGGTCCTGGGGGTCAAAAAACAACTACAAAATAGATTTTAAAAGGGTGGGTAATAATGACTGAATGCGATTCAAATGAGCTGTTTATACCCAGAGAAGGTAAAGGAATACATTTTCAATCATTAGAGATAAGCAGACCAGTACCTCCACCTCTTCCAGTCAGACGGGGGGAGTGTGGGAAAAGAGAAATTATTGGAGAGTGCTGCAGGTGTAGCATTGTCCTCTGGTTTGTTCCACGTCTCTGTCAGGGCCATGAGGTTTATTCTTGAATGACTAGTAATAGATGTAATAAAATCTGCTTTGTTGATCAACATGTACTTGCGCTTAGATTTTTTTGCTCTGGAGAATTTCTGTGTACCAATAGCATTTTAAACTACAAATGGATCTGCCAACTGTGTCTCGGAACTGGCTAGAAAATGTTCCTGAAGCCATAGCCTTCTTGGTGAATTAAAACAATTTTCTTGGCATTTGTGAGAGCTCTTTGGTCTTGGCCACCATGCAATCCAAAATAATCCATGCCCGCGCCGTTCTACGCCTTCCCTGGATTTGCACTACTGAGATATACCTTAATAGAACGATGGTACTCTCGAACTGATTCAGGTTGGACTCCATCTCTGCTCTGTTGGTTTGAATATGAGGAGTGTCATCAGAGACTCTAGGAATCTGCAGTCTGATCAAAATAATGTTTAGTACGGAGTAGTACAAAAAAAAAAAAAGGTATATAATTACTGTCGGGTGAGGAAGTGATGTCACTACCGCCTGATGACTCCTGTTTCCAGTCCTGTGCTCGGAGCCTTTGTGCAGCCTTTCTGATACCTAGAGAGATAACAGCTAGTCCCACAGCCGCAGGTCAGACGGGCTCAGGTTTGGACAAGCTGACAGCCATCTATTTTGGGCACGTAGCCAAAAGATTGTGTTGAGATTTTGTGTTTACTACTTATACTGGGTGTGATTGAGTAAAATTAACATTTTTTTTTATTCTATAAACTACTGACAAATGTCAACTAAACCTATGTCATTTAGAGCATTTATTTGCAGAAAATGATAACTGGTCAAAATAACAAAAAAGATGCAATGTTTTTAGGCGTCAATCATGCAAAGAAAACAAGTTGATATTTATTTTTATGAACACAATACTAATTTTTTAGCTTAGGAATAGTCCCGAAATCAATATTTGGTGGAATAACCCTGATTTTCAATCACAGCTTTCATGTGTTCAAAAAATTCAATTCAAAAATTCAATTGTGACCATCCATCTTCCTCTTGATCACATTCCAGAGGTTTAGTGGGGTCAGGTGTGGCTGATCAGGCCCAGGACTTTCGCCATCAGGGGTCCGTTTGATCTATGCTCCGCCATCCACACCTTGATTGACATGGCTGTGTGGCATGGAGAATTGTCCTAATGGGGGGAAAAAACTATTTGGGGAACATTGTCAGAGCCGAAGGAAGTAGGTTTCCTTCCAGGACAACCTTGAACGTGGCTTGATTCATGTGTCCTTCACAAAGACGAATGTGCCTGATTCCAGGCTTGCTGTAGCTCCCCCAGATCATCACCAATCCTCCACCAAATTTCACAGGGTGCGCAAGAAACTGTGGCTTGTAAGCCACTCCAGGTCTCCGTCTAGCCATCAGATGAGCAGTTGTTGGGCAAATCTGAAAACTGGACTCATCAGAGAAGATCTTACTCCAGTCCTCTACGGTTCAATCCTTATGGTGTTTTGCAAACCTCAGCCTGGCTCTTTGCTTCTCATTGATGAAGGGCTTTTTTTCTATATTTGCACGACTTCAGCCCGGCCCCTAGAGGCCTGTTTAAAATCGTCCTCGCTGTGCACTTCACCCCAGCTGCCGTTTGCCATTACGTTTGTAACTCACTTGATGTCATCCTACAGTTGTTGAGTGACATTCGAATGAGTTGGTGGTCATCCCGGTCAGCGGAGAGTCGTTTTCACCCTCTGCCTGTCTGTAGCTTTGTTGTCCCTAATGTCTGCAGCTTGACCTTTGAACTGCTGTCTTCTAAATTTTAAGGTTGGAAGTAATCTGACGCTCACTGTATCCCTCTTCCAGTAACGACAGAACTGAATCCTTCTTTTCCTCACTAAAAACTATTATTTTCAACTCTTTTGGCATGGGCCAGAGGTGGACAGGTAACCAAGTACATTTACTTGAGTACTGTACTTAAGTAAACTTTTTGAGTATCTGTACTTTACTTAATTATAATTTTTTCTGGGAACTTATGACTTATGAACTTCACTACATTTGAAAGACAAATATTGTACTTTTTACTCCGCTACATTTATATCAAGGTCCCCAAGTTGAAAGTCATTATATGTAGATGTTATTTCTGTGCGCGCATTTTCAGATTCACTGAACCCTTTTTTTTCTGCGAAAATCCGGCCTGCGATCTGCCAGGACTTTAAAGTAATGCCAAGTCTTACAGTATTTCATTACCATGACAGTTTCTGGTAGTTCATTGTTATAACTGATATAATATAGCAGTTTTCCAGGGATCCCTAACACAAACATGATGACGCTGTACAGTAAAAAGCAAACAAGATCAGAAATGGTTAAGAGGGATAGGGACATCCTTTGAAATATTACTGAACTCTTTACAGTGTATTGGCATGTTTGTAACATTATATAGACTATTAATTCTTCATAATTTATTTTAAATAGTTTAATTTACAATGTAACAATTTAAAATGCAACTGAAAGTAATTCAAAATGTATCTGAAATCAATTCAATATGTAACCCAATGTAATTATCTTAACAGATTGTTTTAAAGGACATACTTTACAATCCTTACTGTTGCAGCACTGTACCAGACAGCACACTATTCAGAACTGAGAAACAGTGCGGTTCCTCCTGTACCGAGCTGAACATAGCTTTAAGGTCTGTTGGTGTGGATGCTAAAATAGTTATTATTCTTGGTGTGAACAGCCTTAAGTGATCTATCTTCATAATGAAGACATCTGCTGAGTCCCAACATGACAACTTGTACTACGCCCTTAAAGCATCTGCTCTTTTGGTGAAGAAAAAGTGAACACTTTTGAGTGTGCCGTAGAAGAGTAGCACAACTGCATCTTTACTCTGTCGCATAGTTACACGCACCCTGTCACTGTAAACTGGCCTGTCAATCATCCTGTCACATTAACATCCTCCACATTTAATTTAACTTCCTACAGTACTGGAGAGAAAAGAAGTAGCTCGTGATCTGCTAGTGGCGGGTCTTTCATGCCAACAACGCTGCTCATATTTTATGCTAACCGTCGGTCATGCACATCATCAATGTTTGTAGTCTTTTTAACGTGTTTTATTTGTGTTTGTAGTTCTGGACCGAATCATTTGCCAAAGCGCAATGGATTGTGGGCAATATTAGCCATTAGAGTGTGCAAGGATCCACACTTCAAAAAATAGATTGAGGCGCTGGTGCGCTCACTTGCTCTTAAAATACACCATCATTTTTGGTCATACAAATAAGAGTAATACATCTATCGAATCGGTAAAGACTCTACATTTATTTGTGTACACTCACAATAACAACAAAACATTGTGCCGTTTTGTAAAATAATGAAAGCAAACCAGATGTGCTTTCTGCCGTCTCGGTCTCTGTGAACCTGAGCACAAAACTCTGAACCTCCTCTATTGCCTTATACAAAATATATCTACATAAGCCTATATCTATAGATAGCTAAATGTCTACACTCTTAAAAATAAAGGTGCTTCACGATGCGCAATGAAGACCTTTTTTTCTAAGATTGGTTCATAAAGAACCTTCAACTCTAAAAAACAAAAAGAACCTTTTTGTTTCACAAAAGGTTCTTTGTGGCGCAAGAAGGTTCTTCAGATAATAAAAGGTAAGAAAGAGATTGAATGGTTCTTTGTGGAACCAAAGATGGTTCTTCTGTGGCATCGCTGTGAATAACTTTTTAAGCGCCTTTATTTTTAAGAGTGTACTTTCAAATAAACCAATTCAATTGGAAGACAAAATATTCAGGCGCATCCACTACTGTGGAGACAAGTCAGTGTCGCCGATCTCTTAAACTGAAAACAAAGAAAGCACTAGTTTATCAATGAATGATTAAAATGTTAAAGCAGCCTCCTTACTGTTTTTCCCGACACATTCATAATCATTACTTTTGCTGGTGTGCTGTGGCAAGCTTTATGCGTTCACTTAAATGCTTATTAGGCTATGTATGCAATTAAAGGCTCATTATTATGATTTCAATTGTTTATTAATAAACATGTGATTAGTCGCATAATGCTTCAAATGAATGACTACTAGTCGACCAGACACATTTTTAGTCGAGGGCAGCCCTAGACCGTCCAAGGACTTTAAGCATACTCTTGTCAACATACTATGCTTTGGGACACACTTATTCTAATCTCACATACTATTTAGGACGGGTAGTATGAACATTGGGATGCAGGGTCTGTAAAAAAATAACACGACTTCACAGATGTCTGATAGTGGTTTAATACAAATAAGGAATACAGATAAAACATCCATTGAAAATAAAGCTGTTACTCTTGGTCCCATTCAAATAAATACTCAGGGTAGTGGTGGGCTAGTGGCGAGATGATGCTGTGATCAGCTCATGGTCTCTGTTGGCCAGTTTGTGACGTTGGCAGACCGCTGCCGTATCTGTGTGGCGCTGCATTCAGATTCCTGTATCCTTGAGCCCCGAAGCCCAGCCTCGTCGCAGGGCCGCCGCTGGGGTGCGCAAAGCCCTGGTTCAACATGCTGGAGTAGGGAGACATCCCATAGGAGAGCTGCGTGTTGAAGGGCCTGTGCTGAAACACCACGGGCTGGATGTGCTTCCCCGGCGTATTGAAGGAGAACTCTGAAGGAGGGCTGCTGGGCTTCGCAGGCGTAGACGTGACCGGGTTCGACTCCTCGAGCGGTTTGGACCCCGCTGGAGGGAAGGCTGCCGAAGTCACGTACTCCGAGAGGCTGAGCGAGCCGGTGGGCAGGGTGCTGGAGGTCAGCGAGTGACGGGCCCAGTCGTCTTTGAAGATCTGAACGGTCAGAGTGGACACTAGTGTGTGTAGCCGGTTGGTCACATGGGCCAAAACCATCTGCTCGTCAGCATCTCTGCGAATGCGCACGTGAACGGAGCCGGCCTGTGTAAAAAACACAGCGAGTTAAGGTCTCCTATCTGAAGCCTCATGTGAGCATTTTTACTGAAGAGTTGAGAGATCAGGCCTCTCATGTGTGTCCCTGGAGCACAAAAGCAGTGTTAAGTCGCTGGGGTATATTTGTAGCAATAGCCAACAATACATTGTATGGATCACAATTATGCATTTTTCTTTTATGCCAAAAATCATTAGGATATTAAGTAAAGATCATGTTTCATGAAGATACTTTGTAAATTACCTTTCGTAAATGTATCAAAACTTAATTTTTTATTAGTATATGCATTGCTAAGAACTTCATTTGGACAACTTTAAAGATGATTTTCTCAATATTTAGATTTTTTTGCACCCTCAGATTCCAGATTTTCAAATATTGTCCGATCCTAACAAACCATACATCAATGGAAATATTATTTATTCAGCTTTCAGATGATGCATAAATCTCAATTTCACCTAAAAAATTGACACTTATGACTGGTTTTGTGCTCCAGGGTCACATGTCAAGTCAAGTCACCTTTATTTATATGTGACCCTGGACCACAAAACCAGACCCAAAAACAAAAGAACTTCATTTGGACAACTTTAAAGGTGATTTTCTCAACATTTAGATTTTTTCCACCCTCAGATTCCAGATTTTCTAATACTGTCCTATCCTAACAAACCATACATCAAATCTCAATTTTGACTCTTATGACTGGTTTTGTGGTCCAAGGACATAATACAGCGCTTTTAACAATACAGATTGTGTCAAAGCAGCTTTACAGCATCAAACAGGAAAATAGTGTGTCAATAATGCAAAGATGATACATTATAATACACAAGTCCTTAAAAGGGGTTTGTTACTGTACAGATTCAGGCATGTGTTATCAAGCGGTTTAATTACTTTTACGTCATCATCATCATCATCATCACTGTGGTCCAACCACGAGAACTATCAGGATATTTGCATAAGACTTTTGTGAATCTTTAAAAATCCTGTCCCACCAATGAAAATCTATCGTGAAGGTAATCTATATCTTAATGTGGTCAACAGCGGCTCAAGCGAACTCGCCTGACGTACCTCATTGGTTTACTGAGAACAAAAGCCTAAATTGAATCTGTTCATCATATAAAGCGATCACGTCTGTTCACAAGACTTGGAACGGATCAATTCATATTGATTACTTTTACAATATCTTCATGAAAAAAACAAACCCAAAACCTGTGTCAGGCAACATCATTTCAGCATTCTTTAACAGAACATGTGTGCTACAAATACAGCAAAGAATATCTACACACCAGAGAGCCAAAGCCAATGGTCCAGAAGTGTTCATTTCTGACTTCAAGAACTCCATCCAATGTGGACACCTGAAAAACACCAAGAACCAATCTGTTGAAGAGCTTGCCAAATAAAAACGAGAGAACTGGCGGCACGAAAACACGCTTGCGCCGCAGATATTCAGAAATACATCGGATAGATTATGTGGGCTGTGATAAGTGAATATGAACTGACCTCTCGGAGCAGTTTGTCAAGCTGACCAATGACATGAGAGGGGGTGGTCTGCGGGAAAGAGAGAACAGCTGTGATTGGACAGTTCCAGATCATCTGACCACACATGTGACTAGGGATGGAATGGTATTATCAATATCACGATAGCAAAACTGTCTCGATATTATCGTGGTCACATGACGATATGAAATGATAGGTCTTCCGGGCAAAAATTTTAGTTTTTAAAATATACTTGTTTTGGGGCATTATGCTTTGGCACAGTATCTGTCAAAAGAACTCGAACCGAAAGCACAATATGCTTCATCAAGTCTGTTTGCGCTGTGTTTCAAAGCGAAGCACACACTTGGTTCAGACGATCAGCTCGTGATCCGGTGTTGTCTGCGTCTCAGAACGACTCGTTCACACTGAATGAATGCAGTCCACTCCTTTATTTAATCTTCTGTGAGTTCAGCGCGCGTTTGGGAACAACAGTTATGCTTTATTTCAGCGGCAGATGATTACAGCGTTTCTCTAGATTTGTAGTCAGACGTGTTTTTGTAAGCCTGTTTTCACTGAAGCTGGAGTTTAACGTCAAAATAAAAGCTTTAAAGTGCAGCATGAATTGCAGACAGCTCGCGGTTTAAACGCAGTCCAGATTCAACAGATCTCTTTCAAGTGTAGAAATCAAAGAAGTATTGTCATTGCCCTGCTGTAGCGTAAAGCACAAATAATATGCCTATGAAATATTCATTGTCATTTATTTTACAGTGCAATTGTTTTACAACATATGGCTACTACTGTAATTGTTATTATTATATTCTAATTAGTTTGGCTTCCTCAAACTCCAGTGTGAATGTGACTAGGATTAATCACAGCATGGCACACTGAAACACACCTGCAGCAGCACCTTCCCGCTGTACACGCTCATGGGGTACATGGTGCCGAAGGTCATGAGGGCGATGGCCACAGCAGATGCGGTGTCCATCGCATTATAGTTACTGCAAAACAACAACATGTGACTCAGTGACATCATCTCAGCTTCAGAGCACACACCAATGAGCCTCTCCGCTAGCACCGTGAGCTAGCAGCCTCATACAGGCGCTAATGTGGAACTGCAGGCTAAAGCCCGATGCGGACGGTAATCGTTTCTCATGTGGACGTCTGTAAAAATAAATGTACATGGCACCTCAGTGATAAAACTCATGGATTCGGATGGTGATTTATTCCAAGCATATTTTATAATATATAATCCTATTTATTATTTGTGACCCTGGAGCACAAAACCAGTCACAAGGGTCAATTTTTTGAAATTGAGATTTATACATGATCTGAAAGCTGAATAAATAAGCTTTCCATTGATGTATGGTTTGTTAGGATAGGACAATATTTGTCTGAAATCTGGAATCTGAGGGTGCACAAAATCTAAATATTGAGAAAATCACCTTTAAAGTTGTCCAAATGAAGTTCTTAGCAATGCATATTACTAATCAAACATTAAGTTTTGATATATTCACGGTAGGAAACTTACAAAATATCTTCATGGAACACAATCTTTACTTAATATCCTAATGATTTTTGGCATAAAAGAAAAATCTATAATTGTGACCCATACAATGTATTGTTGGCTATTGCTACAAATATCCCCCAGCGACTCAACACTGCTTTTGTGCTGCAGGGACACATATGATTATTTAAATCTCCAGTTTACAAATAGGAAAATAGACACACTATAGTTGTATATAATTATATGCAAAATAGTTATGTATATAACTTTATATAATACACATTTTTAAATTGTATCGCATGCCTGCTGCTGCCATAATAAAGACCCATATTTTTAATGTTTACTTGTTTTTCTTCTCTTTCTGCTCCCAGTCGCAGTGGTGGAGCAGTTATGAAATATTGTTCTTGTAAATACTTTCCAGCATTTCAGAAATAAATATGCATGCAGATTACAGCTAAGTACAAAAGTACGGTGTTTGGCAGTGGTCAAAAAGGATTTGCATAATTTTGAAAATGTTATAATTTTGAATCGATTTCTTCTCTTAAACTCAAGAGATGTGGATTCAGACGGCAATTCAATTGCCACACGACCTTAGTGTTTGTTAGAAAACCGTAGGTGATTCGGCCGGGGATTCTTACGCAGGTGGTGAGAGATAAACACCTACATCCTGGATTCGGACGGCAGTAAAATCACAGATTACCCCTCGTAAATGCTGAAAATAACTGACGTCCCCCTGAGAAACGATTACCGCCGAATACGGCTCAAGACTGAGAAAGGCATTCAATGAGATTTAGCAGTAAAAGTAATAATATGTGTCCCTGCAGCACAAAAGCAGTCATACGTAGCACTGGTATATTTGCAGCAATAGCCAACAACACATTGTATGGGTCAAAGTTATAGATTTTTCTTGTATGCCTCAGATTCCAGATTTTCAAATATTGTCCTATCCTAACAAACCATACATCAATGGAAAGATTATTTATTCAGCGTTCAGATGATGAAAATGGACCCTTATGACTGTTTTGTGCTCCAGGGTCACATACGTATATGCACAGTTGTGGTAGGGATGTACAGTTACAGCAATAGAAGTGTTGTTTGTGAAGCATTTGTGACGTCATGTATAAGACAGTGCGGTCTCCTCACTTGAATTCGATGAGCATGTATGTGATGCCCAGAGCACAAGCTCCAGCGAGGTTGATCAGCACAAACGGGTTCATTCTGGGCAGGAGAAGGCTGCGGAGCGCCGGGATGAGTCCACACAGACTGCACACAAACATTCACACACTATGCATCATCTGCAGTGAATAACTCCACGTACATCATGGAGTGAGAAGAGTGCGCTACCTCCGGCTCAGATCGGCCACGTGCTCCTGAAGCCAGCTGGTGCTCGCGGCTACACACACACAAACACACACACACACACACACACACACACACAGAAGACACGGATCAGATTCTGTACGCACTAACAGCAGCTAACGAGTGTTCAAAAATAAAGGCTGCCTTAAGAAGTGAAAATTCAAAAAGTATCTTTACTTTACTTTTAGTCCGGCCACACTTAGAAACGGCAGTCTGTGGAAAAGACCTTACCTTCAGACACGAAGACGAAGGGCTTGTTCTTGACGGAGAGTAGAGTCAAGAGGTTAAAGAACAGAGCCACAGAAGTTCCCACCAGCAGACGCCCCCTAAAACAAGCACAGAAACAACCACACACAGCGCTCAGAGCTGTACACTTGAAAGAGATATTTTGAATTTGGACTGCGTTTAAACCGCTAGCTGTCAGCTCTTTTGATCTGGGCATGATTGTACTTCAATGCTTACGACCAAACCAGAAGCGGGTATGAGCTTCAGTGAAGGCGTGCCATTCATCTTTAATGAAGTTCCACTAATTTGGAGTTCTCTCTAATGTTATGCTTTTGACATAGTGATAAAAGACTGGGCAAACTTGTTCCGCAAAAGAAATGGGCGTAGGTTTAAGCTGAACAAAATGTACATCGCAAGTGAATCCCATCGCCAATCCACTTTTTATACAGGACTTATGCAGTACTATTTTATCATTGGTCATGTTTTCAGTCTCGTGTGTGTGTGTGAATGGTGAAAAGAAAAACTCATTAATGTTAATGAACATATAAAGATGCCGAAAGGTTTGTGTGAGGATCAGGTCAGTGATTGTTGTACTCACGTGTGCACCTCGGGCTGCTCTACGAAACGCTCCACACTGAGTAAGGAGGAAGCACACAGTTAGCACACACTCACTCACTCACTCACTCACTCACACTCTCTCTCTCTCTCTCTCTCTTCTCTCTTCTCTCTTCTCTCTTCTCTCTTCTCTCTCTCTCTCCTCTCTCTCTCTCACACACACACACACACACACACACACACACACACACTCTCTCTCTCACACACACACACACACACACACACTCACACCCACACTCACACTCCTCTCTCTCTCACACACACACACACCGACACTCTGACCCTGTCTCTCTCTCTCTCAACACACACACACATCACACTCTCTCTCTCTCTCTCTCACACACACACACCATCTCTCTCTCTCACACACACACACAACTCACTCACTCACTCACTCACACACAAACACACACACACTCTCACACACTCTCACACACACTCTCTCTCCCACACACAAACACTCTCACACCTCTCACACAACTCTCTCTCTCTCACACACAGCTCACAACTCTCCCATTAGGTTGTGTACGGTGAGTAAATTTTTCCCACCGTTTAATCGACTTGGAAACACCGTAATACCGTTACACTCCGGGGCGTTCCCTTCTCTCTTTTCCTCGCCTTCCTTCGCTTTTAAATAGCTTGTAAAAGCGGTGTGCGCATTTTACTTTAACTTTCAAATAGCGCCAATTCGGCATACTTTCTTAATGCACAACAAAATACAACGTCAACTCGCTTTAGCCTATATATAGAAACATAGACTTTTATTAACAAAACAATAAAAATACAACCATGCTATAGGGCAGCTATTCCTAATATAAACTAACAATCCTGACATAAAGTTTAAATAGGTATATAAACGGAATTCTAAGTACACATGTATAATATACATCACTCTTCTCAAAGTCCGGACTCTGGTCCGGACCCGCCTCCATTTAATATTTCAAGAACACTAATTATTTCCGCATGTTAAACTTGTGTTTAGTTTTTTGATGTCTTTTTGGAGATGGTCCGAAATGAAAGCGAAGGCGAGATATTGAAACTTTTCCTTCGTGACATTTGTTGTCATGACATCCAGTGAGCAAATGACGTTTGACATAATCGGACGACAAATCACCGCTAATATGAGTAATTTTTTATTTACTTATTTTTGTAATCACTTGATTTGGCCATTTGACTTATAGCAGTTTCCAGTGTTTCCCATACATTGAGTAAATAGATTTTCCAAAAGGCTTATACTTTGTTGAATAAACTGAGCACCTCACGTTTCAAAATTAAAATGCAGCGCGCGTGTTTTTATATGAATGTATCTTTGAAAGGATCCGACCGTCTTCAGAAAAGCTTCAATGTCATTTTCGTTTCGTCTTTCCTGTAATGCCTGATAATGTAGTGCGTATTAGATTGCAGCCGTTACCGGGGAAACCGCTATATATCTTCTGCTCCAACAGCGCCTCCTGCTGCAGAGAATCATCGCATGTGGCACGTCGTGAGAAACACGGTCTGTCACAAACAACAAAAGCATGCTTCGAACTGTTTTGATAAGGTGCCTTTGAGCCATGTGTATTACTCTGAATTAGGCGACTACTACTATTACTATCTGGTCCCTGCAAATAATCATTTACCACACTCCCTTTTATGAGATGAAGGGGAAAAAAATAAAAACATCGTCCAAACATATCGTCACATATATCGGTCATCGGCTGCCCTCATTTATAAATATCGGTATCGGCCAGTGAAAAACCCTTATCGGTCAACCTCTATTGCTGACAATTAAATTAATTGTTTTGCCACTTTTGCACTTTATTTTTTCAAAAAATTTATGTTTATTTGTTACGCATGTTATGTATGTTTATTAAAAACAAGTTTTGTAATAACCAATTGTTCCGGTCCGGACCTCTGACACTGATAAAAATTCAGATTTGGACCTTTGAATATAGTCTTTGAGAACCCCTGATATACAGTATAACCAAATAAATAAGAAACGTAGAACATTTATTAGCAAAACGAATAAGAAAGCTTGAGGCACGGCATATACACCTTGATGTAAAAATAAAATAAATGACAGTTTAAATAAAGTACAATCATCAAACAATGTGGAACCAATTAAATAAGAAACAAATGTTAAAAAAAAAACTTCCAAAATCACCTTAGATAAACAGCAAAAGTCAACATGCTTTTCAAAATCCAAAATACTGCCAAACAGACGCTTTTGCATTTCTTTTAGAAACTAAATCATCCGTGATCGTCTTGTCTGTCTCACCTCACCTCACTCGTCTTGTCCGTCAGCTCGACTCGCTCTCCTCACTGGAGAAATGAATTCTGATCTGGATGCGCCTCTTCGGCACGCTTCATTGAGCAGCCGCGTTCAGTTTTTATTTGTAGTGTCTGTTCTTTTACTGAACTCAATGATTTTTATTACTATAAAAAATCTAAACGACGGTGGGGGTCAGTGACGCGGTGGGCAAGTGACGTAACCGGTGTTGCGGCTTAACACCGGTATCACCGTTAATCGCCATCTATCGCGGAAAGCCTAACACACACACACACACACACACACACACACACACTCTCACTTTTCCTCCACACACACACACACACACTCTCAGCTCACACACACTCTCACTTTCTCACACACCCACACACACACACTCTCACTCTCTCACCCCCCCTCACGCAAGCTCACACTCAAGCACACACACTCTCACACACACCAGTACAAACAGAGACAAGTACTCAATCCAGTAACGATGGAGCAAATCTGGGAGGTTATGCTGAATAATATCATGCCAGTGCCTTTCCTGAAAAACTACAGTGAGGAGAAACCACCAAACCAGCACCAGCAAGCTCATTCATCTGTGTGTGAGTGGATCAGGCCAGTGTGAGCGCGAGTCAGTCGGGTCACAGCAGCGAAATATCGACAGGATCGAGTTCTGCAGAGACACACGCATCTCACCTTTCCTTCAGGATGAAGAGCGCGCCCAGCTGAACCAGCACAGTGGAGGCGAACACCGCCAGCACTTCCAAACGCTCGAAGCTGAGGCCACAAAACACACATCAACACAAACACCTGGCATTACACACACAACCGGCACATCTGGTTAATCACTGAAGCCCCGGGGCCAGCCGTTCAGACGTCATCTGATCAGATTCTGGCCATCGGATCGGATCGTGAAAATGGGTTGTTCAAAAGAAAAAAAAAAGCATTCTGAATTCGGATTAGATCACAAAATACAATCTTGGTTTTGATCTGAATTAAATCCTCAGTTTGTGTTGTTCAAAACATTTAGTAAGATTGGGATACTTTTGATCCCCAGAAAACGGGATTATTCTGATCCCAGCAGAAGAGAGGATTTCAGGAACAAGAATGTAATACAACTTTAAAACTGGTCCTAGTTTGAGGTCAGATGAATCTATGTAATGGTGTTAAAGTTGTCAAACTTTTATTAAGTTTGACCAACAGACCATTGATTTGATTCACAGTTGGTGCACTATGGTTACTATCAATGCCGTGCTGCACGTGTGAAGCACTTTGAGGTGAGAAAACAAGCACAATGATATCTGAAGTATGAACCGTTCTTACCCAAAGGAGTACACCTGACTGGGTTTCTTCACGGTGACCCAGAAACTCAGCAGACAGGTGATCAGACTGTGAGAGCCAAAGACACCAGCATCAGATGCTTAAACACAATGAAATGCAACACAACTGTGCATCTAGCTGATTGTAAACACACTTAAGCCCATTAATGGTTAATGACACATTAATAAAATGTCTTTATAAGCCTAAGATGATTGTGTATCACTGGTGTAACAGGCGAATCAAAGGAAAGCAGTAAAGTCTTTGAGTATCAGTATCTGGTAAACACAGAAACACAATTGTACAAGCTTTTAATGACCAACAGATGACACTTACCTGAAGAGATCGAAGATGGTGAGGTATGTGTATGCGGTTAAGGCTGAAACAGAAGACAGATATATACATATATATAATTTATGTATAAATATAATATGACCTGTCAGTCATCTCACACTGATGAACAGGACCACTGACTGACTCTGTGATGGAGACTATTAGAATGCAGTTAAATGGGTGTAAAAAGTTTAATTTCATTTAAAAGTCCGATTGCAATATTCATCAAAAACACATTAATCTCACAGCATTCTAATTGAAGTATAAATGCATTCAGTCTGTGTAAATGTACCTAAATGCCACTTCAGACGCCGCTTCAGAAAACGACATTAGGCCACATTATAGCCTTAAAAATGTATGTGTAATAAATTCAATGTTGAATCAAATGATTTCTTTCTATAGCTACTTTTTGTAGTGTCTATTCAATGCTTTTCTCATCTAACACAATAATGACTTAAAATGATCTTCTGGGGTATTTTCTCAACCAAAAGTGTGCAAATTATTTGTCATTAATTTCATCAATTAATCGGCACATCATATACTTAAATAGATTTTTTAAAATGCATTCATATTACAGTCCTAATAATGATGTAAGTACATTTTTACCGTCTACATAAAAGCAGCTGGTTATTAATCAACAAGTTTGTCACATACAGCATGAAATACACAGACAGTGCATTCAAACAGGGTTGCGTTTCATAAGAAAGCATTGATGTTTTTAGAAACGGCAGCCCAGAACAATGCTTATCAGAGGACAGAAAAACAATATGCATGTTTGAGTTATTTCACAATAACTGAAATTGTAGCCTACGTAGTGTGTGCAATTACATTTATTTAAATTGAACGTTAAAGATAATATTGATCATGCTCTATTCTGTAATGTTAATGTAAATCATACACTGTCAGAACAAAAAGGTTGCATTTTATGCGTGCAACAGCCTGTCACTGCAGTCCCTTATAATAATCAACCATGGCTTTACTAAAGTGACCGTAGTTCAACTATTTGTAGATTTCCGTGGTTCCCACTTAGGCCTGGGCAATAAAACGGTATCGATATTTATCGACAGTACTCCATCGATAACGATATAAAAAATGTTCGATATAGCGCACGATATAGTCACGTGCTATGAGTGACGCACACACAAACACGAACACATGCTGAAATTAGTGCTGTGACTGCCTGTGATGAGGAGATTGTGAATAAAGAATTAATATTAGTCGAATTTAAAATAAAAACCAATTGCATTTGAATGCAAAAATGGTACAGTCGAATGTTAGGAGTGCGTCAGGGAGCGTCATCAGTGGAGCGCGTGATGAGGTGATGATGATGTAAGTGACGTTGTTGCATTTGAATGTGTTGTTAGTCTAGCCCACGAGACGAGACGCGCCGCTGCTGCGCTATGCTTTATCATGTCAAATATGTATAGGAATATGAATCTCAGTGTGAAACCCTTGATTAGGTTAAAACCCAAACCAAGCCAGTCACACAGAACGCATATTCAGCGCATTTTTTTAGACTGACAAATATGACTGCTGCACTCGGCGTATCACAGAAGAGATGCATAGAAAGCCATGCAAAGTTAAAACAATTTAACTTTTAGAAAACGTCATGAATTTGTTGAGGTTTATTCCTTTTCACTGCGTCTTTTAACTGCAATCTGCGTGATGGGCGATTCGGCTTTTGGTTTTTTTATTTATTTATGCACATCCTAATACATGATTGCTGTTTTTTGTTCTATTGTTTTTACCAATTACAAAATATTTGATTTATAGGAGTTAATTTAGACGTTATGCACGTTTTTTTATGGACAGTATTTAATTGCAGTAACAATTTAATACACTCTGGTTTAGTTTATTTCGCACCATCTCCTTCTGTGGCCTCGGGAGACAAGTCAAAAGTTTCCATAAGACTTATTTAATCTGCGTAGAAAACATAAGAAAGGATATATTTGTTTACATTTTATTTTGCGCTTGACTGTTAAAATTTTTTTTTTGTTTGTCTCAAATTGGGTTAATTAAAAACAGTGATTCAATTTTACCTTTTTTTATTGCGTTTGGTTTTAAAAAAGGTTATAAAAAATGTCAATAATTTATCGATACCGAGCGATATGAAACATTATATCGCTGATACATTTTTTAGCTGTATCGCCCAGCCCTATAGCCCTATACCACTACAGTAAACATTTTAACCATGTGTAAACAAAAATATAACCTGATAAGTTGCAATTAAGGCGTACTGAATGTTAAAATGCGTTTCAAATATAAAGTTAAGTGGGTATCATTACCCATTTTACTATTTAATAATTTTAAAGTTCAGTTTAGAAGTATTGTATCGGTATCGTATCGAAAACAAAATAAGTGGTATCGCCCATCCCTAACATGGATCATTACTGTGAAATTTGTTAATATATATTTGTACAACACTACTGCTCTAAATCTGTCCTCGACATATTTGAAAACTCTCCCAGACACTAATACACCAGAGTTCAGTCATTTACAAAGCACAGCACTTGAGCCCATCCACACCGTCCAAAAAGCCAAACCTGAATGAGGCGCTCTAAAGACTGATGCATGAATAAATCCCAGAGCTGGGGCGCAGAAGACACACATCTTGTAGCACACAGTGTGCAGATTAAGGTGACTTGTGTATGTTTACAGACCTAATCAATGAAGAAGAAGAGGAGATGAAGACGCAGCGGTAAACCAAGCCAGGATCTTTAGCTGAATATTTAATAACATCTACAGGCCAGAGCATCAAAACACATCTGATCGTCCTCGAACCCTGACCTTCAGCCGTCTCACTGCAGGCCTCGCGGGAGCTCGACCCCATTAAAGCACTCAGTGCCGAGCGGTTATCCGAAACACAAGCGAAGCGCTCAGGAGCCTGCGAGCGAGGCGCAGTCGCAGCGGCCCAGGGCGAGTATCAGCTTTCTCTGCTAGCTGGTACTTTCGGTAAAAAAGATTTGCAAACTGCAGTGCTCAGCTGTCATCGAGTTCTGGAACACGCATCGAGCGGCTCGGCTCGGGTGTCTGTCAACGCGGCACATTAAAATAACAATAGATAGCTCCAGATGTAAACTAAAAGCTTTATTGACAAACTACAAACTAACACCTGGCGGGAAGACGGAAAGCGGTGGGAGGAAGTAAACCGAGACTGCTGCTCCTGCAAGAAATATCGGCCGAGCAGCACGATAAAAACATCCTGCCCCGCTATCACATCAAAACCTTACGATTACACAACAGAAACCTACAACACAAACCACAGCAGACTCGCATCACAGCGAGGCGTGGAGGGATTTTACTGCAGCTCAATCTGACGATCGCTTCTCAGGGAACAGAAACGATGACACACTGCGAGCTGCTTCAGATCACACAGTAAACGCTTTCAACCCTCCCAAACATCTACAGACACACACAAGAAGATCTAAGGGACTTGCTTCTCAGTAAAATAAAAAAAGTGTTTGATATCATATTAGTTGTTAGGGCTGCGCTCAACTAAAAATGTGTCTGGTCGACTAGCAGTCGTTCTTCTGAAGCATTATGCGACTAATCGCACGTTTAACAATTGAAATCATAATAATGCGCCTTTAATTGCATACATAGCCTAATAAGCGTTTAAGCAAACGCATTAAGCTTGCTACAGCACACCGGCAGAAGTAATGATTATGAATGTGTCGGGAAAAACAGTAAGGAGGCTGCTTTAACATTTTAATCATTCATTGATAAACTAGTGCTTTCTTTGGTTTCGGTTTAAGAGACCGGCGACACTGACTTGTTATCTCTGCAGTAGTGATGCAGCTGTATGCATGTTTCATACGGATTACATAATCAGAGAATATCTGTCTTCCATTTGAATTGGTTCATTTGGAAGTAGACATTTCGCTCTTTATAGATATAGGCCTATATATTTTTCTTGTCTGTAAGGCAATAGAAGAGTTTTCACGCTCAGGTTCACAGAGACCGAGACGGCAGAAAGAAAGAGAAAGCACATTCTGATTGATTTCATTATTTTACAAAAGCGAAGTGTTTTGTTGTTATTGTGAGTGCACACAAATAAACACAGAGTCTTTACAGATTTGAAAGACGTATTACTCTTATCTGTATGAGCACAAATGAGGGAGTATTTTAAGCGCAAGTGACCGGCACCGCCACCTTAACAATCTCACTTTTTTTTTATTCATTTTTCTCCAGTGACTAAAAATATTGGACAACCAAGCCTCTTCTGGTCGACTAACGGGTTAGTCCACTATTAGGGGGCAGCCCTATTAGTTGTTAACAGGCACCAGAGATCATTGGTTTAATTTTAGTCACATTTTTACATTTAGATTAAGTGATGCATTTGAAAACTCTATTTTAAGAAATCCAAACATCAAAATTAATATCCAGCTATCATACTGTACATGCCCACAATCACTTGTTCACAAAACCAATATATCACATTACAGTTGAACTGATTGTAAAAGATCTGATATATGCGCAGAACAGATGCATTCCATACAAGTTCTATCCATAATAATGCTGTCTCCACTGAAAAGTCTGAATCAGGAGAGAAATAAGCGCAGATTAAGCCAAAACAGCTCTAAACAAATATGTGGCTGGATTTTGATGTGAGAGACAACAGGAGACGGACTTTTTCACTGGAGGAAGTGTTATTATGGATTATGGACTCGTATATTAGTTAAAAACGTCTTAATGATGATTAGTTTCAGTTTTGTCTTAACCAGATGTTAACTGATGGACTGGAGTGCTGTGGATTATTGTTTTGTTTTTATCAGCTGTTTGGACTTTTTCTGATGGCACCCATTCACTGCAGCGCATCCATTGCTGAGACACTGATGCAGTGCTACAATTCTCCAAATCTGATGAACAAACAAAAACAAACTATCCTGATCTTGGATGGCCTACATATCAGCTAATCTTCAGTTTTGGGTGAACCACTCTTTTAAACCACGATGAATCATGTGGCTCACGTGCAATTGCAGTCGTACAGCTATCGGTTTACATGCAGTTAGCTTGCGCTGCACATTCTAACGGTTTGCTGTCCCATGAGAAATCAAAGTTATCGGATGAATTCTAGGGTTTATTCAGCATGATTTCAAACTTGACCTGATTTGTTTTTTAATTGAATTAACTGGTTTTATTATGAAGAGTGGGTCGAACAATCTTGCTCAATTTGGGCGCAGCAACCTCAAGATTTAAGCATGAGAAACTGCCGCTCTTGGAACTAGCATGAAGCACACGGCCAGCTCACGATTCTCATACATACCCATTTATTTGGTCCTTTTTCACCGAAACCTTAAGCAGAGTCGTTTTAAGTCATTGATGGGGCGCTGAGTATGCCGGCTGGGGGAAGAGGAGCTGAAGGTGCTTCTAATGCAGTGGCCATTGACGGTTCAGATCGTTTTTACTGGAGAGGCTAAATACATAGAGTATCCACGTTCCCCTGCTCAAGACACAGTGGTGCGCAGTAACTTTCACACACCACACACACACACCACACACACCAAACACACTCTCTCTCTCACACACACACACACAAACAACACCACACACACACACAAGACACTCACTCATACACTCACACCCACACTCTTCTCTCTCTCTTCTCTGCTGCTTCTCTCTCACACACCACACACAACAAACACACACACACTAACATCACACTTCACACTCACACTCAACACTTCACACTCACAGAGGACTCATCTCACTCACACACACTCACACACACTCGCTCTCTCTCGCACAAACACACACACACACACACACACACACAAAAACACCCACACCCACTCTCTATCGCTCTCTACACACACAACACCACAACACACACACACACACTCACGACACTCACGCTACACTAACACCAAAGAACCACACACACACCACACACACACACACCACTCTCTCTCTCTCTCTCTCTCACACACACATACACACACACACACACACCTCACTCACACACACACACACGCACAGAGCTCACTCCCCCCCAATTTTTTTTGTTACACCAAACACCACTCTCTCTCTCTCACACACACACACACACTCACCAAAACACACACACAGACACACAACCACACACACACCTCACTCAGTACACACCAACACACCACACACAATCTCTCTCTCTCTATCTCGCTCTCTCTCTCTATCTCTCTCTCACTCACACACACACACAAACACAAACACACACACAGACACAAACACACACAAACACACACAACTCACTCCTACACTCACAACCCACTCGCACTAACACATACTCTCTCTCTCTCTCTACTCACACACACACTCACACACGCACACAAAACACACACGCACACACACACACACAAACACACACACACATACACACACACACTCTCACACACACACTATAACACACACTCTCTCTATCTCTCTCTCTATATATCACACACCACTCACACAAACCACTCACAGACACACACAATCTCTCTCTCTCCTCTCACATTACACACAAGCAACATACACGCACACAAAACACACTCACAGACACACATTCATACACACACCCTCGCACTCACTCTCTCTCTCTCCACACACAAACCTCACATACACGCACACAAAACACTCACAGGAACACACACAACCAAAGACCAATCAACTCATACAACACACACACAACCAACAGCACACTCTCCTTCTTCTCTCACACACACACATACACTTCATCACAAACACACTCACAGACACACAACACAGGACAATCACCATTACAGCACAAACCACCGCAATACCACACTCGTTCTCTCTCTCTCGCACACACACTCACACACGCACACATACACTCACACAAACACACTCACAGACACTCACTCATACACGAACACACACTCACACACTCTCTCTCGCTCTCACACACACACACACAAACACAAAAACACAATCCAGACAACTCAATCATACACGCATACACCAACACGCACACACTCGCTCTCTCTCACACACACCCTCTCTCTCACACACACACAAACACAAACACAAAAACACACACACAAACACACAAAAACACACACAAACACACACACCGCACTCACTCATAAACTTCACACACACTCACACACTCTCTCTCTCTCTCACACACAAAACACACACACACACAAAAAACAAAAACACACACACACACACTCATACACTAACACACTCGCACTAACTCTCTCTCTACACACACACGAACACAAAACACACTCACAACACAAACACACAGACACTCACTCATAAAATCACACACACACCACACACACTCTATCTCTCTCTCTCTCTATAGAGATATTAGCACATTTCAGCAAATTTAGCCATGAAAAATAAAGTTTAAAGGGGTCATCGGATGCTAAATTCACTTTTACATGGTGTTTGAATATAAATGTGTGTTGGCAGTGTGTACACATCCACCCTATAATGACAAAAATCCACCCAGTGTTTTTTTTAATCCCTATAAATAATATCCCCTTTCTCAAATCAAGCTGTTCCCAGCTTCTTGGCAATGTGATGTCACACAGACCCAGGCCCCTCCCACCATTGTTGATGGACACTGGTGTTTTATCTTAGCTCCGCCTAATATATATTATTATTTTTTTTATTTTTCAGAAATTGTGTTGTCTGTTCTAACTTTTCTGGATTCTTTATTTTATGATTTGACACACATTTGTATTCAAAAACTGTGGTAAACAAATGAATGCATATTTAACAATTTAATCTTTTAAAAGGTAACCAAATAAAATTTTAACAATTCCTTTCATTTTTTGGCAAACAAAGTCCTGCACAAAGGAGATTTACTGTTAAATTAAAACATGGATGGTAAATTGTGATATTCATTCAAAATTATGTTTCAATGCACTGTGAGATATTTTTATTATTACGTTGAGAAACACATTTTACTATAGAACTTAACAGTAATATAATTCCATCATAATTTTTTTGTCTGAGTTTCTGTGTGTAGCTGATGATAGATTTGACAAAAGAAATGGTGAAATGCTGATGAAGTTGATGAGTGCAAGTTCATGAGAATTTACATGCTTTAATATTCACAGAAACTATCAGCATTTCATTAACTGTACATCTCTACTTTTGAGTTATTCATCCAAATTCTGTGACATTCCGCATTATCAAATAAACTACATTTCTATGACTGGATTCCGTGCTTCATGTGCATGTTCTGTTGAAATCCAAAGACCCTACATGACGCTCAGAACGTACTGCAAATCAACAGGTGTGTGCTCATCGATCAGATTTCTATGAGAATCATCAGCGTCTATGAGAATGATTCTGAAGGTGTTAAACACACACAGTCTGTCCAATCAGACACACGAGGACGCAGTCAACTCACTCTGAGAGTCACAAAGCAATCTGGCGGTCAGACTGAAGAGCAGATCTCTGTGGTTTGGGGCATGCTGGGTAACGTGTGCTGAGAGTGCTCACCCATGCTGTTGGTGGAGCTGCTCCACATCAGCAGACAGGCTGTGCAGATGAGATTGAACACGGCGAACAGAAGAATCCTCCACGACTGAAACACACAAACACATCCTCATCAGCTCTGAGAGATCACTGGTGCTTCAGCAGTCACAGTATTGTGTGTGTGTGCGAGTGTGTGTGTGAGTAAACCAGTGAAACACTGACCCCTGCTGTCAGAAAACACTACTGCACCTCGGCTGGGTTTCTGCAAACTCCTCGCATCATTAGGGTTGGGTATCGGTGGAATTTGATCAATTCCAATTACGATTCTTATCGATTCCCAGTTTTGAAACCAATGTGGTTAAAAAATGAAATCAAATATTCCGATATCAAACATATTTATTCTGTGTCTCGTTTTGCAAAACATTTAGTTGCAGCTGAATACAGTGAACAGAAATCAGCCGGCTGCATAAAAACTGGATTCGATTAAGAGCCGGTTGTGTGCAAAAAAGAGCTGCGTGATTCTGGATAAACTGAGACTTTTAAACGGAGGGTCTATTTCTATCCCCATTCTAATGAAAAAAACTTTAGAGAAGTAAACAATCTCATGGAGTTTCTGCATGGAATGTTCAAGACTCATCAAGATTACTCGTTTCATTACTGGATGAATAAGTGGTTTTTGAAGAATCTCGTGAATGAAGATTTCAATGACTCACTCAAGATACGGTTCAGTATGAGATGAATCAGTGTTTTTGAATGAATCTCTTGAATGAATGAATCAATGACTCACTCAAGATTCACTCGTTTCATTACTGGATGAATCGGTGTTTTTGAATGATCTATTAGAAATGAAATGATTCAATGACTCACTCAATATTTACTTGTTTCATTACTGGATGAATCAGCGTTCTTGAATGAATCTCTTGATTGATTCAAAGACAATCAAGATTTTACGAGTTTTCATTACTGGATGAATCAGTGTTTTGAACAAATCTCTTGAATGAATGAATCAATGACTCACTCAAGATTTACTTGTTTCATTACTGGATGATTCAGTGTTTTTGAATGAATCTATTGAATGAATGATTCAATGACTCACTCAAGATTTACTTGTTCATTACTGGATGAATCAGCGTTTTTGAATGAATCTCTTGAATGAATGAATCAATGACTCACTCAAGATTTACTCGTTTCATTACTGGATGGAATCAGTGTGTTTGAATGAATCTCTTGAATGAATGAATCAATGACTCACTCAAGATTTACTCGATTCATTACTGGATGAATCAGTGCTTTTGAATGAATCTCTTGAATGAATGATTCAATGACTCACTCAAGATTTACTCGTTTCATACAGGATGAATCAGTGTTTTTGAATGAATCATTTGAATAAATGATTCAATGACTCACTCAAGATTTACTCGTTTCATTACTGGATGAATCAGTGTTTTTGAATGAATCTCTTGAATGAATGATTCAATGACTCACTCAAGATTGACTCGTTTCATTCCTGGATGAATCAGTGTTTTTGAATGAATCTCTTGAATGATTGATTCAATGACTCACTCAAGATTTACATGTTTCATTACTGGATGAATCAGCATTTTTGAATGAATCTCTTGAATGAATGATTCAATGACTCACTCAGATTTACTCGTTCATACTGAATGAATCAGTGTTTTGAATGAATTGGTTGAATGAATGATTCAATGACTCAATCAAGATTTACTTGTTTAATTACTGGATGAATCAGCATTTTTGAATGAATCTCTTGAATGAATGAATCAATGACTCACTCAAGATTTACTCGTTTCATTACTGGATGAATCAGTGTTTTGAATGAATCTCTTGAATGAATGATTCAATGACTCACTCAAGATTGACTTGTTTCTTTAATGGATGAATCAGTGTGTTTGAATGAATCTCTTGAATGAATGATTCAATGACTCATCAAGTTTACCGTTTCATTATTTCCTGGAGAATCTAGTTGTTTTTGAGATGAATCTCTTGACTGAATGATTTCAATGAATCAATCAAGATTTACTCGTTTTACTGAATGAATCAGTGTTTTTGAGTAAATTGTTTGAGTGAATGATTAAATGACTCACTCAAGATGTACTCGTTTCATTAATGGATGAATCGGTGTTTTTGAATGAATCTCTTGAATGAATGATTCAATGACTCACTCAAGATTCACTCGTTTCATTACTGGATGAATCAGCATTATTGAAGAATCTCTTGTATGATTCAAAGACAAATAAATTTTTACTAGTTTCATACATGGATGAATCGGTGTTTTTGAATGAATCTCTTGAATGATTGATTCAATGACTCACTCAAGATTTACTTTTTATTTTCTTTACTGGATGAATCAGTGTTTTTGAAGAATCTCTTGAATGAATGATTCAATGACTCACTCAAGATTTACTTGTTTCATTACTGGATGAATCAGTGTTTTTGAATGAATCTTTTGAATGAATGATTCAATGACTCACTTAAGATTGACTTGTTTCATTACTTGATGAATCAGTGTTTTTGAATGAATCTCTTGAATGAAGGATTCAATGACTCACTCAAGATATACTTGTTTCATTACTGGATGAATCAAAGTTTTTGAATGAATCTCTGGAATTAATGCTCAAGGACTCACTCAGATACTAGTTTCATTATGATGAATCAGTGTTTTTGACTGGGAATCTCTGAATGAATGGAATCAATGACTCACTCAAGATTTTTACTCGTTTCATACTGGATGAATCAGGTTTTTGAATATGAATCTCTTGAAATGAATGATCAATGATCACTCCAGATTTACTGTTTCATTACTGGGGGGGATGAACAGGTGTTTTTGAATGAATCCTGAATGAATGATCATGAATCAATAAGATTTACTAGTTTCATTACTGGATGATCAGTGTTTTGAATGAATCTCTGGAAGAATGATTCAAGGACTCACTCAAGATTTACTTGTCTCATTACTGGTAGAATCAGTGTTTTTGAATGAATCTCTTGAATGAATGATTCAATGACTCACTCAAGATTTACTCGTTTCATTACTGGATGAATCAGTGTTTTTGAATGAATCTCTTGAATGAATGATTCAATGACTCACTCAAGATTTACTCGTTTCATTACTGGATGAATCAGTGTTTTTGAATGAATCTCTTGAATGAATGATTCAAAGACTCACTCATAAAGATGGTCACTTGTTTCATTTCTGAATGAATCGTGTTTTTTTTGAATGAATCTTTTGAATGAATGATTCAATGACTCACTCAAGATTTACTTGTTTCATTACTAGATGAATCAGCGTTTTTGAAGGAATCTCTTGAATGAATGATCAATGACTCACTCACATTACTCGTCATTACGGCTGAATCGTGTTTTGGAATGAATCCTGAATGAATGATTCAAATGATCACTCAAGATTTACTCGTTCATTACTGGATGAATGTGTTTTTGAATGAATCTCTTGAATGATTGATTCAATGACTCACTCAAGATTTACTCGTTTCATTACAGGATGAATCAGTGTTTTTGAATGAATCTCTTGAATGAATGATTCAATGACAAATACATTTTTAACAGCTCTTTTCCACCACCTAAAAATAAAAGATGCACACACAGGAATTGAGAGGTGGAATTGACATTTTAATTTCACAACAAGTATCTGATTCCTGACTTTAAGTGTCCGATTCTGAAAAAGGAATTGATTTTGGATTCCCAACCCTATATATCACAATCAAAAAATGCATCAACAGTATGCAAGAATGCAAAAGCAGGGAGTTTATGTCTTTGATATTAAACGTGTTATTTTTCTCCTTTCTTTTTAAATCACTGCAGTGTTGTTTTCCTGAGTGGAGTGAAGACTCACCCGTCTGTCAGACGTCACCAAACTCAACTCCTGCACAAACCTGCCCAGGACAGAGCGGTGAGTTCTGCGGAAGGGGTGTATCGTACCCTGCAGTGATGGACAGACAGCAGACCAGCACACAGAAAACAACATTACCCACAATCCTGAGAGTCAGCGTTCACAGCAACCAACACACTCTGCCACCATGCTTTGTGAACAACACACTCGAGCAAGAAAAACAGTCCTACAAGGCATAAACTAGTGATCAAAAGATTAGGGTCAGCAAGATTTAGAAATATCATTAATTAATACCTATATTAATATGGACTCATTTAAATTGATCAAAAGTGAGAGTAAAGACATTTATCATTTTAGGAAAAAAACTGTTCTTTTGAACTTTCTATTCATCTGTGTATCCTGAAAAATAAAAATTAAAATGTATCACAGTTTCCACAGAAATATTGTGCAGCACAACTGTTTTCAACATTGATAATAATCAGAAATGTTTCTCGAGCAGCAAATCAGCATATTATACTGATTTCTGAAGATCATGTGACACTGAAGACTGGAGGAATGATGCTGACTTTTGAAACTTTATTAAAATGGTATAAGTTTTTCAAAACCAGAAAATGTTTTGAGCTATATTTTTATTTTTAAGTCTCCCTCTTTGGCCGTGTGTATGATGAGCTTCACGTGATATTTTCCCTGTGAGAGTGTTTATGAGAGTCTTACCAGCACATACGTGACCGTTGTGTTCTTTCTGTGCACTGGAGCTTCTGAAAACAGTGAAAACACAGCATGAGATTCCACACAAACACTAGAAAACTGAACAGAGCACTAGAAACAGCACAAACAGACGCTAGTGTGTGGTGGGGTGAGTGACGGTGATGTGAGTGAGTGAGTGTGTGTGAGAGAGTGTGTGTGAGTGAGAGAGAGCGTGTGTGTGAGTGTGAGAGAGTGAGTAAGTGTGTGTGAGAGAGTGTGTGTGTTTGTGAGTGTGAGAGAGAGAGTGTGTGTGTGTGTGTGTGGTGGTGTGAGAGAGTGAGAGTGTGGTGTGTGTGTGTGTGAGAGAGTGAGGGGTGTGTGTGTGTGTGTGTGTTTTGTGTGTGTGTGGGTGTGTGTGGTGTGTGTGTGTGAGAGACAGAGAGAGTGTGTGTGTGTGTGTGTGTGAGAGAGTGGTGTGTGTGTGAGAGAGAGAGAGAGAGTGTGTGTGTGTGTGTGTGTTTGTGTGTGTGAGTGTGGGTGTGTGTGAGAGAGAGAGGGTGTGTGGGTGTGTGGGTGTGTGAGAGACTGTGAGTGTGTGTGGGTGTAGAGAGTAGGGAGATTGTGAGTGTGAGAGTGTGAGTGTGTGGAGTGAGAGTGTGTGTGTGTGTGTGTGAGGAGGGAGTGTGTGTGTGTGTGTGTGTGTGTGTGAGAGAGTGAGTGTGTGGGTGAGAGAGAGAGAGAGACTGTGTGTTTGTGTGTGTGTGTGTGAGTGTGTGTGTGTGAGCGAGTGAGTGTGTGTGTGTGTGTGTGTGGTTGAGAGGTGAGTGTGTGTGTGTGAGAGAGTGAGTGTGTGGTGGTGTGTGTGGAGAGAAGTGTTAGGAGTGTGGTGTGTGATGGAGAGTGAGTGTGTGTGTGTGTTGACAGTGGTGAGTGTGTGTGTGTGTGTGTGATGAGAGAGAGTGTGTGTGTGTGTGTGGGGTGGGTGAGTGTGTGTGTGTGTGTGGTGGTGTGTGGTGTGTGAAGAGTGAGTGTGTGTGTGTGTGTGTGTGTGTGGAGAGAGTGAGTGGGGGGGGGGGGGAGTGGGTGTGTGTGAGGAGTCGGTGGTGTGTGGGTGGTTGTGTGTAGAGATGGTGAGTGAGTGTGTGTGTGTGATGAAGTGTGTGTGTGTTGTTTTGAGAGCGTGTGTGTGTGTGTTGTGTGTGAGAGAGAGAGAGAGAGAAAAAGAGAGGTGTGTGTGTGTGTGTGTGAGAGAGAGTGTGTGTGGTGTGTGTGAGAGAGAGAGGGTGAGGGAGAGAGGGAGTGTGTGTGGGTGTGTGTGAGAGAGTGTGTGTGTGTGTTTGTGTGTGTGTTTGAGTGTGTGTGTGAGTGAGTGTGTGTGAGAGTGTGTGTGTGTGGTGTGTGAGGGTGTGTGTGTGTGTCTGTGGGTGTGTGTGTGTGTGTGTTTGTGTGTTTTTGTGTGTGTGTGTGAGAGAGAGTGAGTATGTGTGTGTGTGTGTGGTGGTGTGTGTGTGTGGTGGTGTGAGTGTGTGTCGTGCGTGTGAGTGTGTGAGTGTGTGTGTGTAGTGAGGGGTGTGAGTGTGTGTGTGAGTGTGTGTTGTGTGTGTGAGTGTGATGTGTGAGTGTGATAGTGTGAGGAGTTGAGTGGGTGAGGAGTGAGTGTGTGTGAGTGAGCAGGTGTGTGTGTTTGTGTGTTTGTGTGAGTGTGTGAGTGAGTGTGTGGTGTTGGAGAGAGTGAGTGTGGTGGTGTGTGGGTGGTGAGTGTGGTGAGTGTGAGGTGATGATTGTGGGTTGTGTGGGTGTGAGTGGTGTGTGTGTGTGTGTGTGTGAGTGTGTGTGTGAGGTGTTGTGTGTGTGTGAGGTGAGTGAGTGTGTGTGTGAGGCGTGTGTGTGTGACAGTGAGTGGTTTGTGGTGTGTGAGTGAGTGCGTGAGGGAGGGAGTGATGTGAGTGAGTGTGTGTATGTGAGGGTGTGAGGCGTGTGGGTGGTGATGGTGTGTGTGTGTGAGTGTGTGGGTGAGTGAGTGAGTGTGAGAGAGAGAGTGAGTGTGTGTGTGAGCGAGTGAGTGTGTGTGAGAGAGTGAGTAAGTGTGTGTGAGAGTGAGAGAGTAAGTGAGTGTGTGTGTGTGAGTGAGTGAGTGTGAGAGAGGGGTGTGTGTGGAGCGTGAGTGTTGAGAGCGTGTGTGTGTGAGGGCGGTGGGTGTGTGGTGTGGTGGAGCGTTGAGTGTGAGGAGAGTGAGGGTGTGTGAGAGCGTGAGTGATGTGTGAGAGAGTGAGGTGTCTTGTGTGTGTGGTGTGTGGTGAGAGAGTGAGTGAGGTGAGGTGGGTGTGTGAGAGAGTGGGTGTGTGTGAGTGAGTGAGTGAGTGTGGTGTGTGGTGTGTGAGTGAGTGTGTGTGTGTGTGTGTTGTGAGAGAGTGAGTGTGTGTGTGTGGGTGAGAGAGGATGGGGTGAGTGTGTGAGAGAGTGTTGTGTGTGTGTGTGTGGGTGTGGGTGAGAGAGAGTGAGTGTGTGTGTGTGTGTGTGAGAGAGAGTGAGGTGTGTGTGTGGTGGGTGTGTGTGTGGGTGTGTGTGTGTGTGTGTTGTGTGTGTGTGTGGGTTGTGTGTGTGGAGAGAAGAGTGTGTGTGTGTGTGTGTGAGGAGAGTGAGTGTGTGTGTGGGTGGTGTCGTGAGAGAGTGAGAGAGAGTGAGGTGTGTGGAGTGTGTGTGTGTGTAGTGAGAGAGTTAGTGTGTGTGTGTGTGTGTGTGGGTGTGAGAAGAGGAGAGTGTGTGTGTGTGTGTGTGTGAGAGAGTTGAGGTGTGTGTGTGTGTGTGAGAGAAGTGATGAGTGTGAGTGTGTGTGTGGTGTGGGTGTGTGTGTGTGTGTGAGAGAGTGTGTGTGACGTGCTTCACGTGAGGATTGAGGTGTGTGTGAGTGTGTGTGTGTGTGAGTGAGTGAGTGAATGAATGTGTGTGTGAGTGAGTGTGTGTGTGTGTGATGAGTGTGTGTGTGTGTGTGTGTTTGTTTGTGTGAGTGAGTGAGTGAGTGAGTGATGTGAGTGAGTGAGTGTGTGAGTGAGTGAGGGTGTGAGTGGTGGGTGTGTGGGTATGTGAGGTGTGAGTGAGTGGTGTGACGGCCGTGATGGTGTGTGAGTGCGTGTGTGTGTGCGTGAGTGAGAGAGTGTGTGTGTGAGAGAGTGAGTGTGAGAGAGGGAGTGGTGTGTGTGAGAGAGTGAGGTGTGTGTGTGTGTGTGTGAGAGAGTGAGTGTTAGAGAGTGGTGTGTGAGTGAGTGTGAGAGTGTGTGTGTGTATGTGAGAGTGAATGTGTGAGTTTGTGTGTGTGTGAGAGAGTTGTGTTGTGACGTGAAGGAGTGAGGTGTGTGCGTGAGTGTGTGTGTGAGTGAGTGTGTGTATGTGAGAGAGAGAGAATGAGTGTGTGTGAGAGAGAATGAGTGTGTGTGTAAACAACCTGGCTCGTGTGTGTGTGGCGCTGTGTGAGTGTGAGTGTTGAGTGTGTGGGTGTGTGTGTGTGTGTGGTGTGTGTGTGAGTGTGTGTGTGTGAGTGAGTGAGTGTGAGTGAGGGTGGGGTGGGTGAGTGTGGGTGTGAGTGAGTGTGTGGTGAGTGAGTGAGTGAGTGAGTGAGTGAGTGAGTGTGGTGAGTGAGTGTGTGAGAGAGTGAGTTTGTGTGTGTGAGAGAGAGAGAGAGAGAGGGAGTGTGAGAGAGTGAGTGTGTGTGTGTGTGTTTGTGTGTGTTGTGTGTGTGTGTGTTGTGTGAGGTGAGGTTGGGAGTGTGTGTGTGTGTGTGTGTGTGGTGAGTGAGTGAGTGTGTGGTGAGTGAGTGAGTGTGTGTGTGTGTGAGAGACCGTGGTGTGTGGTGTGGTGGGTTTGTGTGAGGAGACGTGAGTGGAGAGAGGGAGGTGTTGTGAGAGAGGAGTGTGTGGGTGAGAGAGGTGTGTGGAGAGAGAGTGTGTGTGTGGAGAGGAGTGAGTGTGTGTGTGTGTGGTGTGTGTGTGAGAGAGAGTGAGTGTGTGTGTGTGTGTGGTGTGAGAGAGTGAGGTGTGTGTGTGTGTGTGTGTGTGTGTGAGAGAGTGAGGGTGGGTGTGTGTGTGTGGTGTCGTGAGAGAGAGTGGGTGTGTGGTGTGTGGTGTGAGAGCGAGTGAGTGTGGTGTGTATGTGGGTGTGTGTGTGAGAGAGAAGTGAGTGTGTGTGGGTGTGGTGTTGTGTGTGTGTGTGTGTGTGAGGGTGTGTGAGAGAGTGTGTGTGAGTGTGTGTGGTGTGTGTGAGAGAGTGTGTGTGTGAGGTGGGTGTGTGTGTGTGTGTGTGTGTGAGAGAGAGAGGGTGAGAGAGTGTGTGTGTGTGTGTGTGGGTGTTGGGTGGTGTGTGTGTGTGTGAGCAAGCTTCCGTGATTTCGTCTCTCACCGAGTCTCTGATGCTAATCACGTCCAGCGCCACCATGTCAGGTTTATCTGAGGGCGACACTTTCCTCTCGGTGACTCCAGACGGCACTACATCGGGTTTGTTGCTCAGTTTTCTGCTGTAATAATCAGAAACATGACTGTGGTATGGGTTATTATGAGCCATCACAGACGCCTTCTTTACTTCCGCTCAACGTCACACGTCACGACCTGACCACGTGTTTCACGACAGCCAATGACAGTGCAGAGTTTCTGTTATTGGTTGTTTGTCGTAAACGTAATAATAATAACAAAAACAACAACAAGAATAATGCTTTGTTTTGTTTTGTAATCTTTAGAACAACGATCATAAAAGGTCAAATAACATATAAATTAGGCAACATCAAAACAAATACAACAACAAACAGTGCTCTGAGGGCTCCACGTTTGCCCGGAGTACATGTTTACGCAGGAAGTGACGTCAGCGCGCCGGCGTGACGCTGTCCTCTAGCTGACGTCCGAGCAGCAGCAGCGAGCAGTGTGTACGGTTTACTTCACTTCGTCCTGTAATCATCTCCTGGCGGACGATGGCTGGAACTCTGGCGCGTAAAGCCGTGGATCATCTCCGCAGTAAAGAGTTCAGAGACTACCTCACGAGGTCAGTAACGAGTCACACCGTGTGGATGTGTGAGAGAGTGTGTGTGTGAGGAGCGTGCGAAGCATTGGTGTGTGTGTGTGTGTGTGTGTGTGTGTGTGTGTGTGTGTGTGTGTGTTGTGTGTGTGTGTGTGTGTGTTGTTTGTGTGTGGTGTGTGTGTGTGTGTGAGAGTGTGTGTGTGTTGTGTGTGTGTGTGGTGTGTGTGTGTCTGTCTGTATGGGTTTTGTGTGTGTGTGTGTGTGGGAGAGTGTGGGTGTGTGTGTGTGTGAGAGAGCGTGTTGTGTGTGTGTGTGTGTGTGTTCGGTATGTCTGTCGTACTGTCTGGGGTCTGTCTGTCTCGTGTGTGTGTGTGGGGAGAGGTGTGTGTGTGTGTTAGATGCGAGTGTGTGTGTGTGGTGTGTGTGAGAGAGAGTGTGTGTGTGTGTGTGGTGTTGTGTGTGTGTGTGTGGTGTGGTGTGTCGTCTGTCTGTCTGTTGTGTTGTGTGTGTGTGTGTATGTCTGTCTGTCGTCTGTCTGTCTGTTCTGCTGTCTGTGTGTGTGTTGTGGTCTGTCGTCTGGGGTGTGGGAGAGAGGTGTGTGTGGTGTGTGTGTGTCTGTCTGTCTGCTGTCTGTCTGTTGTCTGTGTGTTGTGGTCTGTGTGTTGTGTGTGTGTGTGTGTGGTGTGGTGTGTGTGTGTGTGTGTGAGAGAGGGTGTGTGTGAGAGACGTGTGTGTGGGGGGTGTGTCTGTCTGTCTGTCTGTATGTCTGTTTGTCTGTCTGTGTGTGGTCTGTTGGTCTGTCTGTCTGTGTGTGTTTGTGTCTGTGTGTGTGTGTGAGTGTGTCTGTCTGTCTGTCTGTCTGTCTGTCTGTCTGTCTGTGTGTGTGGGTGCTGGTGTCTGCGCTGTCTGGGGTGTGTGTGTGTGTGTGTGTGAGAGAGGGTGTGTGTGTGTGTGAGAGGTGTGTGTGGTGTGTGTGTGTGTGTGTCTGTCTGTCTGTGGGTGGGTGTGTGAGAGAGTGTGGTGTGTGTGTGTGTGAGAGAGAGACTGTGTGTGTGTGTGTGTGTGTCTGTCTGTCGGTCTGTCTGTCTGTGTCGGTGTGTGTGTGTGTGTTTGTGGAGAGAGAGGGGGGTCTGTCTGCTGTCTGTCTGTGTGTATGTCTGTGTGTGTGTGTGTGTATGTGTCTATTTATGTGTGTGTGTGTGAGAGAGTGTGTGTGTGTGTCTGTCGGGCGCTGTCTGTCTGTCTGTGTGTGTGGTGTGTATGTGGTGTGTGTGTGTGTGTGTCTGTCTGTCTGGCTGTCTGTGTGTGTGTGTGTGTGTGAAGAGAGTGTGTGTGTGTCTGTCGTCTGGTCTGTCTGTCTGTGTGTGTCTGTCTGTATGTCTGTCTGTGTCTGTCTGTGTGTGTGGAGAGAGGAAGTGTGTGTGTGTCTGTCTGTCGTCTGTCCTGTCGTGTTGTGTGTGTGTGTCGAGTGAGAGTGTGTGTGTGTGTCTGTCTGTCTGTCGGTCTGTCGTCTGTCTGGTCTGTGGTGGTGTGTGGTGGGTGTGTTGTGTGTGTGTATAAACGACATAGCTACGGTGTGAAGGACAGTGCTGCAGTGCCGCTGAGAGCCTGAGGGCGGCGCCACTGAGCCACGCTCACAAACATCACAAACACTTGTGTTCTGTAGTGTTTTGCTTATGATGGCATTGTTTCTAGTATAACTGTCTATACGTTCTTGAATCAAGATGCATTTACTTGACAAGTAAAGAAATAAGAGCAGTCGGGGGGGTAACGCATTACAATTAACGTGAGTTACGTAATCAGATTATTTTTTTCAAGTAACTAGTAAAGTAACGCATTACTTTTTAATTCACAAGAAAATATCCGAGTTACTTTTTCAAAAAAGTAACACCAGTTACTTTGTTTCCCATATATTGACTGACAGCTCTCCTGTCCCCGTGTTGAGAGAAATCAGAAGATGTTACTGTAGTTCTAAAATAATATGAATATGCATTATCTCACTCACAAAAAAAAAACACAGCTTCAGTATTCCTCAAACTGAATAAAAAATCATGCAACTCAGAATATGACGCAAACCTGCAATAATTAAATGTTAAACAACACAAATATGCTTTATGTATTTAATCCCATTATATTAGCTTCTGAGCTTGGATGATTCAGTTCAACCGTACTAATAAGCACTAATTACTCTAGACGAACATTTGTGTGTTTGTTTATTGCTGAAGTGTTGAAATGTCTTCTTCTGCATTCTACTTTACTTTCCCTTCAGCCTGAGGCTTATTAATTTCACTTTTGGTGTGAAAGGCTTTTATATATTTGCCAAAAAATAGAACTTTTTATATTAAAAACAAAAAAGCAAGCCCAGCCCAGATTTAAAAAATAACTCAAAAGTAACGAATGCATTACTTTCCATAAAAAGTAGCTAAGTAACGTAATTAGTTACTTTTTTTATGGAGTAACGCAATATTGTAATGCATTACTTTTAAAAGTAACTTTCCTCAACACTGCTTAAGATGTTACGTCTTGTTTTCTTACCCCATTGGCAGATATGTTTGCTTGTTTTAAGCAAACAAAAAAAACGAAATTGAGATTTGTTTTAAAGTAAACAAGACCTATCTTAAGTCATTTTACTTGTCAAGTAAATTCATGTTGATTCACGGATTTTTACACGGTTATACTAGAAAACAAGACAAAAATACTAAGTAAGAAAATCTTCTTTTTTTTTGCATTGCGTTGGTTTTATGGCAGGAAAGTGTCTTTATTGACTAAGTTTAACGTTGTTCTAAGAGCTTTATTTAGTAAATAATTTTACATTTTGTAAAAACGTTACAGTAAAAAAAAATGGTTTAATTAAATCAAGCCAGTTTTTGTCTTCGTGTCTTGTTTATTTTGAACGACCAGACGCTTGCTGTTGTACACTGATCATCTGTATGGAATATGTTGTACTTGGTTGTGATTAAGAAAGTGCTTGTTTTAACTTTATGACTGTGACGATGGCTTCCTCTCACCATCGACCCGCTCCTCCTGTGGGACCTTCTCTCGCCTCAGCACAGTAAGTCCTCAGCATCACGGTGTATTCTAATCAAGGCTCATAGCACGCACATGTGCGGTTGTTACAGGCTTCGTGTGTCATGTTATTCCAGCACTTCTGGGGTCCGGTGGCAAACTGGGGCCTGCCCATCGCCGCCATCAGCGACATGAAGAAGAGTCCAGAGATCATCAGCGGCAGAATGACCTTCGGTACGTGACAGAGCGGCAGCTTGCGCAACAGCCCGATACTGTGAGGTCAAAGGTCAACGGAGGTGTTTTCCCTCTTGTTTTCCCAGCTCTCACGTGCTACTCGCTGCTGTTCATGCGCTTCGCCTACAAGGTCCAGCCCAGAAACTGGCTTCTGTTCGCCTGCCACTTCACCAATGAAGGGGCTCAGCTCGTTCAGGGCAGCAGACTCATCAAATACAAGCAAGAGCTTTCACATCTCATTCTGATTTCTAGTGTTATCTGGTCTATGTGTTCAGGCTAGTCTGAGTATTATAAGGTCTGTTTCTCATTGTCTTCCTTAGCATGGAGAAGAAGATGGCCAAGTGATGAAGGTTAATGTGCACAGCGCTCACGATCAAGCTTCTTAGGAGATCCGCCAACCTGATCTGTTTCGACACAATAAATAACCGTTCATAAACATAGATGATTGATTTTATGCTGTTTCCTCACTGCAACACATGTAACATTTTAAGCCTGGTTGTGATGCAGCTTTGAAGGTTACGGTTTGTATGTAATGTAGAAATACTTGATTAATATATTTCCATACGTAATGCGATCAGTGTGTGTGTTAAAAATGAGTACGGAGAAAAAATAAAACGCGTAATAATGCTTTTGCTCTTTTGACTATATTTATCCGTCTCTCTATCTTATCTGTTCTTCACACAAAGCTATCAGAGACCTTCAGAAGGCATTGCATAACATGTATGCTGTTGTCATAATCGAGCTAATTCGATTCAAGTGGAAAATGGTCAACGACATGTAATCCAGTAAAGAAATGGAGCTTTTAGAAAAAACATGAGGGTGAATAAATGAAGTGAAATGTGCTTTCCACAGAAACCAGCTTGCGCAGACCACTTAGTTTCAGAACTTTTAATATTTGACAAACTAATACATTAACACGGAAATAACTAACTTGCAAGTAATCAAACGATAATACATTGTTCAGAGAATGCATATAAAAATGAAGTTTATTCAGTGCAAACTTCTACAGTAAACAAATCCCAGCTCCAGTTTCAGGCATGCTGTGTTGCTCTGGCTTCTTCTTCTTCATGCATGAGAAATCATTCACTTCACCTGTAACTTCACTAACTAGGAGCGAAAGAATCAGCGTTTCACAAGTCGTCAGCAGTGACGGTAAGATTAACGGGATTCCCCAGGATCAATCCCTCCTCTTCGTCCTCCTGCGATGAACAAAAACATTGTAAAAACAATATGCTAATCCAAGTTTAAAGCAATGTAACAATGCAGTCCACTTCTTGGAAGGAAATGCTTCACACAGCACAAAAAAGCACAGTTACTCGCCTCGTCTTTCTCTTTATAGTCTTTCTCTGTGCTTCTGTACGAGACCACATGGATGAGGGTGTATACTCTGTAATGGGAAACAACAGGGCTTTACATCTCAAATAATCAAGTTCCATATATATGTGTGTGTGTGAGTGAGTGTGTGTGTGAGTGAGTGAGTGTGTGTGTGAGGGAGAGTGTGAGTGTGTGTGTGTGTGAGTGAGAGTGTGTGTGTGTGAGTGAGTGAGTGAGTGTGTGTGTGTGTGTGTGTGTGAGAGACAGAGAGAGAATATGTGTGTGTGTGTGTGTGAGAGAGGTGTGGAGATGGTGTTGTGTGTGAGGTGAGTCGTGTGTGTGGGGGAGTGGTGCGTGTGTGTGTGTGTGTGAGTGCGTGTGTGTGTGTGTGAGTGAGAGTGTGTGTGTGTGTGAGTGTGTGTGTATGAGTGAGTGTGTGAGTGAGTGTGTGGTGTGTGAGCGAGTGAGGTGTGTGTTTGAGTGAGTGAGTGTGTGAGTGAGTGATGTGTGTGTGAGAGTGTGTGCGTGTGAGAGAGAGAGTGGGTGTGTGTGTGTGTGTGTGTGTTTGTGTGTGTATGAGTGTGTGTGTGAGTGAGTGTAGGAGTGTGAGTGTATGAGTGTGTAGGAGTATGTGTGTGAGTGAGTGAGTGTGTGTGTGTGTATGTGAGTGTGTGAGTGAGAGTGTGTGTGTGTGTGTGTGTGAGTGTGTGTGCGAGTGAGAGTGTGTGTGTGTGTGTGTGAGTGTGTGAGATGAGTGTTGTGAGTGGGGAGTGGGTGTGGGTGTGAGTGTAGTGAGAGTGCGGTGTGAGTGGAGTGGTGTGTGTTATGGGTGGTGTGGGGTGGTGTGTGTGTGAGAGGGAGAGTGGTGTGTGAGTGTGAGTGTGTGAGTGGAGTGATGTGTGGAGTGGTGGTGGGTGGGTGTCTGTACATGCCATCAAAAGTTTGGGATCGGAAGATTCTTAATGTTTTTATGTTTTTTAATAGAGTCTCTTGTGCTCATCAAGGCTGTATCTATTTGATCCAAAATACAGAAAAAAACAAACTAATTTTGTGAAATATTGCAGTTTAAATAAACGGGGGGCTGTGATACTTTTTTCAGAATTCTTTGATAAAAAAAAAGTTTGAAAGAACTGTTTATTCAAAATAGAAATTTTGTGATACAATGTACACTCTATTTTCAAAATTGGGGGTCAGGATTTATTTTATTTTAGAATGAGGACTTATGTATTTAGAAGCATGTGTTAAAATTCATCAAAGTGATATAGTAAAACACTTAATTGTTTAGATTTCAATTTTTAATTAAATTTGTCGTTTAACTTGTATTCCATAAAGAATCGAAAAAGTATCACAGCTTCCAAAAAAATATTAATAAACAGTTTCAGCACTGATTAAATCTGTATATTATACTGATTTCTGAAGGATCGTGTGACACTGAAGACTGGAGTAATGATTGCGCAAATTCAGCTTTGATCACAGAAATTTATTATATTTTAAAGTATATTAAAATATGAAACCAATATTAGAAATTGCAAAAAATATTTCACAATATTAATGCTTTTTTTCTGTATATTTGATCAAATAAATAGTGTTGACGAGCATTAGAGACTCCATTAAAAATCTAACTTTTGAACGGCAGTATATATAATATTATAAAGCGGAGAGTTCCGGTGCTTGATTCTGATTGGCTGAGCCGTGTTCGAAGCTGTTGTAAATGACGCTACAAAGTAACACACCTTTGTTTATGTTTGTGTGTTGCTCGGTAACCACTTTGTAGCAACCACACTGTTCTGAGGGCTTACAGTGTTTGGGGACGGAATACTGTGTTTATTAATATCATTACACTTTATTTAAACCTTTCTACGTATATGGAATAACCGTTTTATAAAAGCAATAAGCCCCTTGAAGCCATGGTTTACGGTGAATTTATAACAGCTAAGGGGGTTTTAGGCACTCCGCTTAATTGCTTTAGTAGATTGCTTGTTCAGGGGCCAATGTGGCAGTACGTGATGCGAGTTTTACCTGTGATAAAGCATAGCCAAGAACTGGATGATGAGCAGAAGGGCGAAAGACAGCAGAAACATCAAACTCAAAGGCTCCACCCTCAAGGGGTCCGGTGCCAAAGTTCCGTTAGGATAGTACTTTGGAATATTGATGCTCAGAACATCAGTGCCAATGGCCTGAAGGAAGAACGTCGCTACAATCCAGAGGACATTAATTATGAAGTACAAAAACACTGCCTGCAAAACAGAGAGAATAGTTCTCATTTAGTATATAGAGTTACGGGCCAGGAGCAATGAAGTTTTCGCTTGCCAAGCTTACCTTGTTCCGTAGCGACTTTAGCTCCCGTGTCACTTCCTCGAGGTGAGCTTTGTTATCTTGAATGGGTAGTAGATAACGCTCTATCAGTTTGTTCCAGAAATCTTGTTCATCCTGGTAAATAGGAAACGTATATATAATGTGGCTGCATATAAAAGACTTTACATTTTGAGTGCAGTCAACCAGTTAATTTAGCCAAATGCATTACATAATCTACTGAAGCTTTTCCCAACATGATTAACCCAAATGAGTCTACATTATTTGTCGATCTTGGAACAGTATTCCTGTCAACCAGTTAAAACCAACCTAACTTTGTAAACCAAATTCCTAATCAATTCCTACTCATAACTGGTTTAGTTCCAGGCCCTACCCTTAGCCCTTACCATGAAGCTAAATGATAACATCTGATAGCTCTCATTGCTCACTGAGATTTGAGTAGTTAGGACATACAACATCCTTTGTTGGTCTTACTATAAAGGAACACTATTCCTGTCAACCAGTCAAAGTCAACCATATCTCCATACCCAAAAACAATTCCTGAATGTTGACTACACACAAATTCCCTAACCTTAGCCTTATCCCTTAGCCATTAACATGAGGCTTGACCATGATTTGAACTAGGGATGTCCCGAGCCAATCTTAAAGGGTTAGTTCACCCAAAAATGAAAAATAAATTCTGTCATTAATTACTCACCCTCATGTCGTTCTAAACCCGTAAGACCTCCGTTCATCTTCGGAACACAAATTAAGGTATTTTTGATTAATTCTGAGAGCTCTCTGACCCTCCCATAGACAGCCAGGATCCTTACATAATCAAGGTCCAGAAACATAGCAAGGAGATCGGTAAAATAATCCATGTGACATCAGGGGTTCAACCGTAATTTTACGAAGTTACAAGAATACTTTTTGTATGCAAAGAAAACTAAAATAATGACTTTATTCAACAATTCGTCTCCTCCGTGTCACCCTGCTGCCATTTTGGAGAATATCCACTGAACGTAAACAGCGTATGCTATTCTGTGTCAGCTGCGTCATCTTCTATGTTGTTTACGCTTTGATTTGACAAAAACAAGGTATCCGCATGACGCAGTATTGTTGTAATGGCCATTGCGGTCTGTGGAGGTCCAGCAGAGCTATCAGAATTAATCAAAATTCTTTATTTGGTCCTAAGATGAACTGAGGTCTTACAGGTTAGAACGACCCTATTGAGGAATTATGACAGAATTTTTTATTTTTGGGTGAACTAACCCTTTTAGGATCAGGATCGGGGCCAATCAAGCATTTTTTTTTACTGATCGTATCGGCTCTCCCAGGCCCGATTATTATCTTACATCAGCTGTCATGCTGGTGTTGTACTGTAGGAGGCGGTATGCGCCTTTAAAGGTGGGGTATGTATTTTTACAAAAACGTTTTAGAAAACTGAGTCAGTCCGAGTACCAAAACAAACTTGTAGCCATTCAGCTGTCTACTCATGATGTAAGGAGAGGCATTCAGTGCACAGGACGTACATTAGCCCCGAGCTGAGCGACAGGAAGATATAACTTATGGCGTATTAAAAAAAAAGAAGGAAACGCTGCAGGAAACAACGAAGGCTTACGATAAGGCACTAACTATTACCCCGTGTAAATATCGGATCATCTTTCCTAGCGCTGGAGAGAACTCGAGGAGCGGAGGCCTGCGATCGGACGCAGAGGTTGCTTTTTTTCTTCTCGATAGGTGAGTAACACCGTGTCTGCGCCGCAACAGCTAAAGTCTGTAGTACACTGGATGCGACAAAGCGACCATTGAAAATCAATTGAAATTTGTGTCAATACATCATAAATAGAAAGCAGCAGCAGTTTTCTGTCGGGGATTTATCGTGTCGTGCCACGCCGCATCCAGTGTAGACAGCATCACTGATTATAATAAGTTCTATAGTATTTTGTCACGCCGCGCCACTCGCGTCCGGTGTAGACAAGGACATTGGTTTTGCTTTGTTTCACAGAGCTAATCGTTGCCTGGGTTGTGTACGTATTTGTGGGGCGGAGCTATCAAAATAGGGCGAGACCCTTTTGGGGTAGGGGCATATTTGTTTTGGTGATTCCAAATGTCAACACTGGCTACCAGAAATAATTTGCCCCACCTTTAGTGTGTTTGCTAAACGCCATTTAATAGAAAAGAAGACCCTGAATGTTCGTTTCGGAACGCATGAGAAACATTGAGGTCTTGATCCACGCACGTTTGAGCTTCCCTGTTCATTATCCTGATGTGCAATTTTGGTAACGATCCATCGTTACCGACTTTTAGGATCACTTTTATCTGCTGTCAGATTTATTGAGATGTCGTTATCACATGTTGCTATTGCATCTTAATTCAGACTTGACTGACAGACTGGCATTCTTACACCGCGAGCTTCATGCTTTCTAACCATATCTTCACTTTTTCCCATTGATGTTTGAATTATTTTGCTTAATGTAACTATAAAATAGAATAAGTTTATATCAGTAGTCCCAGTAGGCCCATATTCTTAATTGTGACCACAACTCTGCATACATTGGATAGATTTTAATAACTTTAATATATATAGAGAGAAGCATCCTGCCCCCCGGAGTGTCCACATCGTCGAACCTGGCCCCCCCTTTAAAAAAGTTTGGACACCCATGAGGTAAATGTTGATGCATTGAAGGGAATGGAACAATCCAGGAACATGTCCTACTTGTGTAAATCTCATTAGAACATGAACCATCCATAAATCATTACCTCAGATAGTTTCTCAACCTGTGGAGCCACAAGGGTTCTTTCGATTGCCCTTTTGACACGCCGCTCCAGTCGCTGCGCTCCGTTCTCGATGCGGTTTGTCTTCACGATGCGCCTGGCGGCTTCGTTCAGAGTATACTGCAGTTCCTCCAGCTGACTCACACTCAAGACGTCCTCGGGACCCACTTTATCCCTCAGCTCCTCGTTCAGGGTGTCGGTGAGAATCAGCACCAGTTCCTCGCACAGATCCTCCTGGTTCTTGTTTCTCAGTGTGTATCGGATCTGCTCCTGAAGGTTTCTCTTCAGATTTGCATACGTCAGCTTCTTCAGGAACTCTGTCTTCACGGGCTCCACCCAGTCTGTCCGTTTGAATAAGAACAACGTAAACAATAATTCAGTGCACAGACCAACCCTACACTCAGCATAGGGTACATTTGAGAAGTTTATGCGGTTTGAATCAGAGATTCTCATTCCATTACTAATCTGAGACACCCGTTTAGTTCATAGAACATTGTGCTGACAAGATAATCAGGAATCACGTGTACTAGATAAGAGACCTGTAGGAATGGATCAAAAAGATGTCATGTCTTACCACTCTCAGGCACAACTTCTTTCGTCTCCAGAGTATCGTAATCATTGTAATAATCATCGTCATCATCATCGTCGTCATCATCATAATCTGTGTCATCATTAAATGGGTCATTTTTTTTCTCACAGCTTTTGGAACTCCCACTGTAAGATTCATTTGAAGCAACAGTTGGGGAAATATAAGAACTTTTCAGCAGCATGGCAAATGTAATCCTAAAACATTTTCATAGTCTTTACCTTCTATCAGAGCAACTGTCTTTTTCCTCATTGTCCTTGTTGAGATTCTCTTTGGAATTGTCCTTCTTACGAGGCATCTCCTCGATGTAGTCAAGGATGTGTTTGTTCGCATCTAAGCTGTTCTGGACTTCATGGCTGCTCTGAGCCTTCGGCTCTTCTGGCTCGGTTTTGGCAGCAGGTGTTTTTGGATTGACGGCTTGCTGGATTTGTTGAAGGACTAGATTTTCAGTCTCTTGAGTGACTTGGATTTTCACATCCCAACAGCACATTTTGCAGTCACGATTGCACACAGTACCCACTTGCTTTTTCTGCTCCTTCGCCTTGTTGGATTCTCGAGTGCCCCAAGATACAATGTGCATGTTGACAAGGGAATATATGGTGAGGAGGAGATATCCACTGGGAATGCAAATGAAGTACATCAGACCGTAGATAATCAAAGTGCACTCTTGAGGGTGAAGAATGGCTGTCACCATGTAAAGAATCGCACCAGACACCAGGAAGAGTCCAGTAGGAGTTATAAATGTTTCCTGTTTAACCATGTCACCTAAAATAAGAAGTCCAATAAAATGGAATATCACCAAGCATGTTTTCAACACAACTTAAAATACAAAAAAAAAACAATAATTAACAATGATTACCAATAATGGAGAAGAAGGATGCAGTCATCAGGAATGCATATATGACACTGAGAATGGCAGCAATTGTGATTTGGAAGTTGGGTTTGGCCACAAAACATATGAGCATGTAAACAGCTGGAGGTACAACAGCAATTATTATAGAAAGAGTGCCTTCAATTCCAAAAACAAATTGGAAAGCTCCTAAAATGGAAAAGAAAGAGAAAATTAGCAGTTTTCATACATTTATATATTCACAGAGATGTGTTTTTGACCAGGTCATACCAGCCTAAGAAGTTCAGGTTGGTAAACCAAGCTTTGTCTTGCATGTTAACCAGCTCAACCAGGTCTCTACCAGATTGGGCAATACACAAGCCCTGAACAGGTTGACCGAATGGTCTACCAGGTCAGCCTCAGCTCCTTCAGAAGCTGGTTTAACTGACATTCGCAGCAGGGCAGTCAAACCTCCATAATACGTCCTTACCCATTCTTTGAATATTTACCTGCTACCATGAGGGTGACAGAGGCAGGTCCCAGGATGGAGGAAGCCACAGTGAAGGTCTGATATAAGATGTAGAGCATGGATATGGAGGTGTTCCTCTTGACCGTGTCTTTCCCGCTGTGGAGCAGATCGAGGGTGTTGGCCAGTGTTGAAGGACCCCATCGACGCCTCTGGTTGTAAAACTCTTTGAACTCTTGCGGTGAGTTGGTGAAAGCGTCTGAAGCAGCGTTATACTCCACCCTCCAGCCCTGCTGCAGGAGAAGAGTGCACAGCCAACGGTCCTCACCTAAATGTGAGCAGATGAGTAACATGATTAACTGGTGGAGCTCAGAGGAACCATACAGAATCATCTACACAGAAACATCTGATGCAGTAAGTCTTGGTTACCATCTACTTTACGGAACAAAAGCACTGAACAATTTTTTTTTAACAAAAGTTGATGTAACCTTATCATGTTTATTAAATTACATTGCTAGCTGCTCCTGAATTTTGATGTAAAATATTAGATCCATGTCATATGTGTAGACATTATGGGCCAGATTTACTAAACAGGGCAAATTAGCATTAGAGCGCAATTCCATAAAAGCACGAGGGTAGGGTACCATTTGTAAATTTAAATAGACTCCCATAGACTCCCATAAATTGGCATCTGAAAGGCAAACCCCTACCATGCATATCATAAGTCAGTGCAAAAGAACTGTCCACACCTTTTTAGAGCTAATTCTTCGCTGCGCATCTTTAGTAAATCCTGACACTACTATTTTAACTGCAAAAGATGGTTTGCGCTGGCAAAAGCTGTTAGTAAATCTGGCCCTAAATATTCTTTGTTAAATATTAACTGGTAACATGGCATTGACATGGGATAAGCCTTTTTAGCTATTCCCCTGAAATCAGTCCCAAAAGAAGACACATTTCCACCTATTAGGCATTTACAAACACTGCAGTACTAGACATGACAAGTGTCAATACATACCAGGAAAAGGCTAATCAGATATACTCTATGCCTCATTGGATGACAAGATAGTAAAGACAAATGTGTAAGATAATGTAACTGCAAGGTATTTTTTAAGCATAAACGAGACTTCTAGTGGATGGTTAGCATGCTAGTAAGATATCCAATGCTATAGAAACAGGACGGGATTCTGAGCTTAGGCAGGTTTACCTTGATCATACTGCACATACTCAGAGGCTCGTGAGGCTTTGGTGGTGTATCGCTTCAGGACGTTGTCGTCCATCAGTGCAGATCCTCTGAACAGACTGAAACAGCCTGGACTGCACAGAACTGAGCCAAACACGTGCTCCGCTGTCTTCTGAAGCCAGTGACCCACAGCGTATTCAAACTTCTGATACCACACCATTGGGCCTGAAACATGGGGACGTAGAACATGAATGGAATGTGGTGCGCATACTGCATGTGAGCATTTTTATATTCAGGTTATGTCTTTCAGATAGCTGAGCACTGTTATCATATTGTAAATGCTGGCTGTCATTTGTTATTGAGATTAGCTTTCTGATCATCTTGATGGCTCTTTCTAGTATGCAGTGTTAATATAAATCTGCAGTGATTGCCTGGAAGCGTTTATGTAAGTGGACTTTGTATGTTGATCAGCATTTGAATAGCAGGCCTATAAAAGGGCACGTCATTGTCTGCTATAGATCCAGACCGCACCTTTTTTCTTCCTTTTATGTCATGTACAGGTTTTTGTGAGTTTTATGCAATACTGTTATGAAATTTGACATCCTACATTCCCTATAAGCAAAGTTTTTTTTCAAAAAATGACCATTTGTGTTCGGTTGTTTGATTTTTCTCTCTGAATACAGATTCTTTTTACCCATTCCTGTGGGGTGGATGCGTCCACAGGCTGCGCCCACGGTGTCATACATTCTCAGACGATCGACGAGCAGAATCAGAGCGGCGGGGTGGAAGTCTGTGTCTCCATCCAAGGCCATGATATATGTGTTTTCGTCAGATATATGCCTCCTCTTGCTGTCATTGTCATAAGAAGGTAGCAAATAACTCTCACCATCTAATGATATGAGACTGGCACGACTTGGGTTGTTTTGTCTCTGTAAGAACACACAGTGTCAAAAACGGTTATCTTCAGCCATATGTGCTCACTAGGTCATCTGTTTCTAGGTTTGCCTCGGGTCAAAAGGGTCCTTCTTTGCGTCTCTCCAGTCTCTAGATATGGCTCAGGTCCCTCCTTTTTTGTCCATGTTTGATCACTTTAAAGTGGTATGATTTATGCACATGGCCCAAAGGGGGATAGGGGATTATTTGAATCAGTAAACCAACATATGAGCAATAGCAGTAGTGAAGCTTGACTTATCCAACATCACTAGTGACCGAATGCTCAATACTAAAGGAAAATCAAACAGAAAAGCTTACTGTTATTTTCTGAGGGTTTTTGACATTGTATCCTTTCCAGCCAAGCAGGTAATACAGGTACATGATCTGAAAATGCACACATGCTCAGTCAGATTCAGGTAAACGTTCAAAATTAACAGTGTTGCAAAGACTGAATTATTTTTCATACTAAGGAATACGATTTTGACGTTCACCTGTGACCATCTCTTTTTGTTTCGAATCAGTTCTTTGTCTTTAATGTGGATGTAAAGCATGTTTCCCTCTGGCATGACAATCACAAGACGACCCCCATATGGTGTTTCAATGATGGAAACTTCGTCAGGCTCCTTATTTGTAAATACCCTTGAAGACAAAAACTGTGATATTTAGTTTAGAGTTGGTTGTGAAATACCATTAACATCAGTCTGTTCGCTGATCACGGACAGAAAACCTTTGCCTTACCTGTACACCTCCATGATTACTTGTATAAGGTCGCAAACATAGGTGTTGACAAGCTTTTTCTCAGTGTCTTTTTCTATCATGAAGCCATCGTCAACATAAATATGGCATTCAAAGTCAAAGCAGTCCTTGTGTTCCTCCTTCGGATCCCCTCGGTATCTGTCCAATCTGAAACCAACAAACAAGCCAAACGAATGAAGAACTGCAGCTGGTTGGTTGAAGCCCCTTAGGTGAAGAAAAGTCTTAGCGATCATTTGCAGCTAGGTTTTTTCTTTGCTTAAGGGGTTTCAGTCAACTGGGCTTTGAGCTGAAATATATTTGTGATCACTGTATACATACCTGAACATTGAAGTCATGATTTTCAGCATCTCATCATATGTTTCATGCCACATTGTTGCACAAAGGTAAATGACACAGTTTTCCACTTCATCGTTACCGCTACCACACGACAGAAAGAAGGAAAGGAAACAGTCAGATTTTGACTAAATTCATGCACTTGTACTGTATTATGTGTATCATTTCATAGACATCATGGTGTTATATGTACCTCTCCTTGTTTGCCGTACGAACCGCTTTCATTTTCGTGTTCAGCAGCATAGAGAGGTCAATGAAGGCGGATTCATACAAGCGGCGTACGAAAAGTTGGGACGTGCGTTCGATCCTCTGCACCTTGATTCTCCAGACGTAATATGTGCATGAGACCAGGCCTAGCCACATGCAGACCCCCTCCAGCGCCAGCATGGAGAAAGGCCACATGGCGTTCGGGTTGTTGAGTGACGTTTTGCAGATACTATAGGAAATTTCCAGCATCACGACTGGGGTGGTGTTGACGTCTTTGAGAGTTTCAAGTTCGTGACAAAATGGCCAGAAAGGAGTTTTAACTGTAAAATTGTCACCGGAGCTATATAAGCTAGCAGTTTGTGAGGAAGGGACCAACATCTCAGCTTGTGTCAAGAACAGTATCATGCCCAGGATTAGCGTCGCTGGACCAGTTAACGACACGGGCAGAGCAAAAGCAAATGTCATCGAGTGGATCTTGCAGGCCACAACTCCGAACCAGTGGCAGGCAGCAGAGCAGAATGCCTGCAGGAAAAACAGCCCAAGGCCTATCTCTACCGTGCCTTTACTGGCTTTGTTGAAAGCATCCCAGTTAATGCGAGCATCGGCTTCAACAATCAGGCAGTAATACAGAAAGTACACCCCCAAGGTCAGTGCTATTCGAATGAGGCTGGTGAACAGATAAATGGCATCTCGGAAAGTGTCCAGTTCGGTGAGCATTTCCTGAATGTTAGTGCTGGCCTGAAAAGGGTTCTCCCACCAGTTCAGAGAAACCAGCAGCGTTGCAAAAATGGCAATGCCTACATAAATGTAGCAACCTTCTACTTGTCCTGGAACATAAGAGGACTCTCTCACATAGTAGTCGACCACCAGTAGAACGTAGCCGCTGAGCACTAGGATGAGGGAGCATATGGGGTACAGGATCATCCAGCTCTGTGTCTGCAATCGGAAGGCGATCTGAAGCACGGCTGAAAGGATGCAGATTCCTCCGGGGATGCTGAGGTTTGTGAGAACATCAAGCTTAGGCATCACAATGAGCACCAGGATCGCGGTCCCCACGGCCACCAGACTCTCAATCCCACACATCTGCAGAAGCATTGACAACAATCCTTCAATTTGTGTACAATCTGAGACTTCCATAGCATTCAAGGTACACATTTCATCTGTTCATGGATGTCTGAAGTACAGGAGCTACACCAAGAGTTACTCCTCTGCCATCAATTCATCGTTATTATATAACAGCATGAGCAGACTTGAGTCGGCATCCTACGCTAAATGATCGTCTGGTATGTCTAACCTGCTGGAAAATCCAAATAAATTCAGCTTGGTTTTGCATGGGTTTCAAAGCTGGTCTTTCAAGCTCTTTGGTTGGTCCAACCAGGTCTAAGTGGTTGATTAACTGGACAACCAGTTCCCAGGGCTACAGGTATCTAGGTGCATAAACTTGCCGGGTTAGTGCAGGTAGACCACCTTGGCAAAGGGTTAGATCAGGATGGTCAACTAGTAGATCAGTTAGCCATCAAGAGAGTATGTCAGCTCACATTTTAGCTTTAATATTTTTATTAGTGGTGCTTTAACGGAGGGGTATCCAAAGAGCTACAGAGCATTGGTCTTAAACCCTGCTCCTGGGGACCCACTTTCCAGCTCCAGCTGAAGGAGGTTGGAAAGAAACTTTGCAGGACAGTGGGTCCCCAGGAGCAGGGTTGAACACCTATGCTGTTGAGTTCAGCTCCAACACAATCAAAGCCGTTATAGACAGGTTTGTTGGAGCCGATTGGAGTCTGCAGGAAGGTAGATCTCCAGGACAGGGTTGGAAACCCCTGCTTTATAAGAATAATGTAACAAATTTCAGATGTTGTGTATACCTAACATTGCTTCAGTTTCTATTTCAGTTTTAGCGACCCCTAGTGTGACATGGCGATATTTAAGCAGAGCATGTGCTGTTCAGCCATTATGTTGTGAGGCGTTTGAGAGGGCACACAGACGATACCAATCTCCATCCACACTTCATTTATTCTTGGAAAAGGCACTGTCTGTAAGTGTTTTTAAATGAATGTTCTTTTTGGTGTTTATTTTTGGTTGTGTTGTTGTATTTGGAGATGTTAGATGAGTGTGTGTGTATATGTAAGACTAGTACTCTTCAGCTTGTTGGATTCACCTAATCTAGGCATTTATTGTAAAGAATTTTTCAATAATGATGCATTTTAAAACTTGTGTGATCATTTGCATACTAAAGGAAATGTGAGATGTGTGCCCTGTAATGTTGTTTATGCTATTGCTATGTATGCTGTGCTATTTACAATTGAAATGGATGTATTGGATGTTGCTTATGCTCATCTATGCTTCTATTGTTGTTTTTTGCAGTTTTACACCGCTTCCATTTACATGGTTGTCACTTCATCTTTGACTTCGTTTATTGTCCTCGTCTTTGGTTGAAAAAAGGGGGGAGGAGTGTTAAGCTTGCTGCATAGCTATGTATGTGTACACATAGTGAGGGCAGTAAAGTAAAAAGACAACTAAACTTCAAGATTCTAAGTGAAGTGGAGATACGTCGTCTTCTCTCAAAAAAATAATGTCAAAAGCTGATTCTATAAGCATCGATCCAGTAGACCTAGAGGTTAGGTCAGAATGTGCTGCATCAGCTTCGTCATCCTCTTCACGAAGATCAAGTAAGTCTGCAAGCAGCATAGCCGCAGCACAAGCCCGTGCTAAAGCAGAAGGAGCACGTAGAAGAGCTGCCTTTGCTAAACGAGAGATTGAGATGCAAGTTGAGAAGGCACGCATCGAAGCTACTTTAAATGCCTTAAAGGAAGAGTGTGAGGCTGAGGCTGCCTCAGCAGAAGCTGAAGTGTTTGAGGCATTTGTTAAATCAGAAATGGGTGAATCTGACAGGAGAGGAAGTCATGTTTCATCAATCCACCAGTCTATCGAACGAACAGGAGAATATGTTCGGAAAAAAGACACGGTCTGACCTTTTTCTTTCTGTATGAGAAATTCGGCTGTGCGAACTGCCAGATGTAGACTTTCCAGCTGCCGCTCACGTGGCATAGTGAGATTCTTTCAGTCCAGACCCCAGTCTGACAGTGTGATTCTTGTCATACCATCCCATCCAGAGCAATTACACAGTTTTAAATTCCACAGATGTGTTTGAACTGGCTGCGTTATTTATCTGCGTAGAGTTATCTCACGGTACTGCGCAATTGTCTTAAGCGGTTTTGATGATCACGCTGTGCCATCTATTTATCCGTGTCTTCGTGCAGGGTTCCACAATGCAGTCAGCACGTGTGTGACGAGGCGCAAACCTATTGAAGACGTTAGATCCGTCAGCATCAAGTTGGTCTTGTCCGGTGCGGAAAGGTCACGGTGTCCATCCATACTTAAACGCATCTAGCCCGCATCTCAGGCTTTATCGTTACACTTAATCTCTACGAAGGCTTCTGGGGATGGGTCTAGGATGTGACTCAGTTGATTGAATGCTGGCCGGTCTCGCCAACGTCTAACTGATTTCTCGGCGCCCCTATATTGTAAATTGAAATGATGCAAGTAATAGCTGCGCAACCAGATGCGCCAAAATAGTGTCGTACTCCAGCTTTTAGGAGCCTTGACACATTTATGTCGTATCCCCGTCAGACTGTCCTACACTGCTGTCGGCAAATGGGACCCCGGTTAGGTCAGATGCCAGGGCAACGGACGTATCTGGGACCACGCAGTGTGCACCAAGCGCAAAGGAATAAACCTCAATCCACGACAAAGTGGGGAGTGACACACAAGCGTGAACACCAGTTATTCATAACAGGTTGATACTTGTCAGTGCTCTGGCATTTGTTAGTCAGAGGTAGGGAGAGTCTATGGGGCGTGGGTGTTCACTGGTAGTGTCGCCTCGCTTGTGTCCGCCGGGGGGGGTGGTTGTGGTGGTGAATTGGGGGCAAGCCAGGCGGGAGATGAGAAGGCCCCGAGGTGGGTTCTCGGCAAGGGGCGGCACTGTTCCCTTCAGAGTTGAGAAGCAATATCCGGTTAAATCATGGAAACCTAAGGCCTCTTTCTCAGTCAATAGAACGCAGGTGGAAAACCCTCTCTTTTTTGAGCATTTAAAAGAGGATCCAGATAAACAATGTCCCCTTCACAAAAAACCCCATTCGCTAAAAAAGTGCAGAGCTTTCAGAGGAAAACTCCTTGTAGAGCGAAAGCGTATTTTGTCACAGCACTTTATATGCTTTAGATGTTGTGCTTCAACAGCGCATCAAGCAAAGGACTGTAAAGTTGTAGTGCTTTGTGAGGAATGCGGTAGTGATCAACACATCTCCGCTTTACATGCAGGACCAGCACCTTGGATTATAGTGAACTCTTCTAAACTAGCATATGATCATGGTGGGGAGCAAAGTGCACGTGCATCAGCTGCGACTACCTCAATGTGTACTGAAGTGTGTGGAGGAGGACTCAAAGGTAAATCTTGTTCTAAAATTTGTCTAGTGAATGTCTATCCGAAGGGGCAACCCGAAAAGAAAGTGAGAATGTATGTGCTACTAGATGACCAGAGTAACGTGTCACTAGCTAGATCAACCTTTTTTGATATTTTCAAAATCCAAGGTGATGCTTGTCCATATACACTTAAAACATGCTCTGGAACGACGGATGCTGTTGGAAGGAGAGCAAGTGGTTTCCTTGTAGAGTCAGTAGATGAAGAAGTCTGCCTAACATTACCAACTCTCACGGAATGTGATTTGATTCCTAACAATAGGGACGAAATACCAACTTCAGAAGCTGCACGCAACTATACCCATCTTAAAGCTGTAGCTGACAAGATTCCGCCTTTTGACCATGATGCCAAGATACTTCTGTTGCTTGGCAGAGATATCATTCGTGTGCATAAGGTACGAGATCAGTCCAATGGTCATCACAATGAACCCTTTGCTCAACGCTTGGATTTAGGATGGGTTATCATTGGCAACGTCTGTCTTAATGGTGCCCATAAACCCGCTGTTTGTTCTTATAAAACTAACCTTCTCTGGAACGGACGTCCCAGTTACCTGACGCCATGTGAGAATAACATCTACATGAAAGTACGACTGTCAGGTGAGCAAAACAAGTCTCCTGTTAGGCCAACATGCACAGATGTGGGCAAATTGATTTTCAGTCAGACGGAGAAGGATTATAAGCTTGCAGCTTCATTTGAGGATGAACTCTTTTTACAGATCATGAACCAGGAATTCTGTAAAGATGATGCAAACAGTTGGGTAGCTCCTTTACCATTCCGCACACCAAGACAACGCTTACCCAACAATAGACATCATGCTTTGAATCGACTTATGTCGCTCAGTCGTACTCTGAAAAAGAACACAGAGATGAAGGATAATTTCATAGATTTCATGGAAAAGATGTTTGAAAACAATCATGCTGAAGTAGCACCTCCTATTGACAGAGATAAGGAATGTTGGTACTTGCCAAGTTTTGGAGTTTATCACCCTCAAAAACCTGGTCAAATTAGAATTGTGTTTGATTCAAGTGCACGGTGCAATGGTGTGTCATTGAATGATGTTCTCCTTCGAGGTCCAGATCTCAATAATAGCTTGCTTGGGGTCCTCATGCGCTTCAGAACTGAGCCAGTTGCAGTGATGACAGACATCAAGCAGATGTTTCATAGTTTCCTTGTGAGAGAGGATCATCGTGACTACCTCCGTTTCTTGTGGTTTCGTAACCACCAACTTGACAGTGAGGTCATGGAGTATCGCATGAAAGTTCATGTATTTGGTAACTGCCCCTCACCTGCTGTGGCCATTTATGGTCTGAAGAGGACAGCTATGGAGGGGGAGAGTGAGTTTGGAACAGAAGTGAGGAAATTTGTAGAAAGACACTTTTATGTGGACGATGGCCTCAGATCATTCCCCATAGTAGAGGAAGCTATCAGTGTGCTGAAAGCGGCTCAAGAGATGTTGGCCCAATCCAATCTTAAATTGCATAAAATCACATCTAATAAACTAGAGGTTATGAAAGCCTTCCCTGCTGTTGATCTTGCCATGGGCTTACAGGACCTTGAAGTTGGTCAAGACCTTTCCTTTGTGCAACGGAGTCTAGGCCTCAAATGGGATCTTGTTGCAGATACACTCACTTTTCAAGTGGCTGATGCTGAGAAACCATATACCCGACGTGGTGTGTTATCTGCTATTAATAGCCTGTTTGACCCGCTTGGGTTTGCTGCTCCTGTGAGTGTTCAAGGTCGAAAAATTCTGAGAGATCTGACCAGTGATGTCTGCGATTGGGATGCACCGCTTCCTGAATACAAATTCCAGGAATGGCGGAAATGGTGTATTTCTCTACAAGATTTGAAAGAGGTGAAGATTACAAGAATGTACACAACAATTCCTTATTTACAAGCTCAGGAAAGAGAAGTTTGTATATTCTGTGATGCATCAACTCTAGCTATTGCCGCTGTTGGCTATTTAAAGGTTACAAATTCTCAAGGACAGACTGAGATTGGGTTTATCTATGGTAAAACAAAACTGGCTCCTAAACCTGATCTTACCATTCCCAGACTAGAGCTCTGTGCTGCTGTTCTCGCAGTAGAAATAGCAGAAGTAATTTCTGAAGAGCTGGACCTAGAACTGAAGAACATGAAATTCTTCACTGATAGCAAGGTGGTTCTAGGTTATATATTCAATGAATCAAGACGTTTCTTTGTGTATGTCAATAACAGAGTGCAACGAATTAGACGTTCATCTCAGAAACATCAGTGGCACTATGTTCAGACTGATCTTAATCCAGCTGACTGTGGAACGAGAACCGTTCCAGCAAATCAGCTTACCACCTCTGCATGGCTGACTGGCCCAACATTTCTTTTGCATATGCAGATCTGCCAACCAGTTGTAGAGGCCTTTGAACTCCTTCATTCTGAATTGGATGCAGAATTGCGACCTGAGGTAATGGCATGTTTAACAAACCTTTCTCCATGCCTCGGAAGTGCACGGTTTGAAAGGTTTTCAAGCTGGACATCTGCTTCTAGAGCTGTAGCACGACTCTCACATATAGCTCATTCTTTCTCAAAAGTAGTTAAACAGGATTCCTGCCACGGCTGGCATATGTGCAAGGAACCTTTGAATGCAGTCCAATTGGATGACGCAAAGACTAAAATTCTTCTTGCTGTTCAAACCGAGATCTATTCAGAGGAAATGCTGTGCATCAAAAAGGGGAAACCTATTCAGAAACAAAGCGCCCTTGTCAAACTCTGTCCCTTTATTGACTCTCAAGGTCTATTTAGAGTTGGAGGACGGTTGTCAAAAGCACAACTTCCATCAAATGAAGCGCATCCAATTATAATTCCAGGTAGACACTATGTTACTTCTCTGCTCATCAGACACTACCACGAAAGAGTTTGCCACCAAGGCCGCCATTTCACTGAAGGAGCTGTTAGGGCAGCTGGATTCTGGATTGTAGGTGGCAAGAGATGTATCAGTAGTCTAATACATGGCTGTGTAACATGTCGTAAGTTACGGGGTAGGTTGGAAGAACAGAGAATGGCAGACCTACCTGTTGATCGCTTGAGCACCGATCCTCCATTCACTTATGTAGGTCTAGATGTGTTTGGTCCATGGTCTGTCACTACAAGAAGAACACGAGGAGGACAGAATAATAGCAAGCGCTGGGCAGTCATTTTTACGTGTATGAGTACACGAGCCATTCACATTGAGGTTGTTGAATCACTGGATGCATCTTGCTTTATCAATGCCCTTAGACGATTCTTTGCAATCAGAGGACCTGTGAAACAACTGAGGTCTGATTGTGGGACAAACTTTATAGGGGCCAGTAAAGAACTACAGGTTGGATTTAAGCATGCCAACAAACCTGTGGAAAACTATCTCTCAGAGCAAGGTTGTACTTGGTTGTTCAATCCGCCACATTCCTCACACATGGGAGGTAGTTGGGAGAGAATGATTGGAGTATCTCGTCGTATTCTCGATGCAATGTTTCTCAAACTCGGATCTGCCAAACTTACACATGAAGTTTTAACAACATTTATGGCAGAAGTTACTGCAATAGTAAACTCAAGACCATTAAATGCTGTGTCTTCTGATCCAGAACAAGCTCTTATTCTTACTCCTGCTATGCTCCTTACGCAAAAGATTGGAGTACATACTGTACCTCCAGGGCAGTTTGACGATAGTGATCTCTATAGACGGCAGTGGCGTCAAGTTCAGCATTTGGCCAACGAATTCTGGAAAAGATGGAGAAGTGAGTATATCTGTGGTCTCCAGAAAAGACGAAAGTGGACAGAGGAAAAACCAAATGTGCAAGAGGGAGATGTTGTCTTGCTAAAGGACATTCAAGCCAAAAGACACGACTGGCCTATTGGCCTAATTACCAAAACTTTTCCTAGTGATGATGGGAAAGTAAGAAAGGTCGAAGTGAAAATTGTCAGAGAAGGTGGCTCTAAATTATTCCTGAGACCAATTTCTGAAATTATTCTCCTCGTGACTAAAGATGGTAAAGGACTCTGTGCTTAGTTTGTAGGATGGACATTAAATATTTTTTTATTTTTTTTTATTTTTCTCCTGTAAGGTTTGACATCTTAAAGATGCCAGGTGGGGAGTATGCTGTTTTCAGTTCTAGTTTCAGTTTAGCGACCCCTAGTGGTGACATGTCTATATTTAAGCAGAGCATGTGCTGTTCAGCCATTATGTTGTGAGGCGTTTGAGAGGGCACACAGACGATACCAATCTCCATCCACACTTCATTTATTCTTGGAAAAGGCACTGTCTGTAAGTGTTTTTAAATGAATGTTCTTTTTGGTGTTTATTTTTGGTTGTGTTGTTGTATTTGGAGATGTTAGATGAGTGTGTGTGTATATGTAAGACTAGTACTCTTCAGCTTGTTGGATTCACCTAATCTAGGCATTTATTGTAAAGAATTTTTCAATAATGATGCATTTTAAAACTTGTGTGATCATTTGCATACTAAAGGAAATGTGAGATGTGTGCCCTGTAATGTTGTTTATGCTATTGCTATGTATGCTGTGCTATTTACAATTGAAAATGGATGTATTGGATGTTGCTTATGCTCATCTATGCTTCTATTGTTGTTTTTTGCAGTTTTACACCGCTTCCATTAAATTGCACTTGGATTCAGTTATTGTCTCAAGTCTTTGTTGGAGGAGTGTTAAGCTTGCTGCATAGCTATGTATGTGTACACATAGTGAGGGCAGTAAACTAACATTTTTGCATTAGTCATCAACATGTTCAGTAAACACTGCAGATGTTATGATGATCTTGCACATGGAGATGTGCCTATCATTTTACTCACTCCAACCTCACATTACTTGAAATCATTTCCAAGTTTGATTTGGACTTATCAGAAAGCAGTGATATCTGAGTAAGTGAGCTGTTTACTTTGTATTTTATCCATCTATTTCTACCAGTTTGATTCACGGGCCAATGCATCACATGCGACTTCCCCTTTTCATTCCTCATTACCCACTTACATGCCCACGTATTAGGAACTGCTGGACTTGTGCATGCTTTTTCTATATAATACTGGGGAATGGAGTGTTCTCATGTGTTAATCTGCATCATGTCAACTCACGATTCCCAGTGTCCGTGGGTTAGGGGACACATAGCTCTTGAAGACACACTTCCACAGAGACTTCAGGAACATCAGCAGGTTTGGCATCACTAGCACACACATCAACATCAGCGTGTAGAACTGTTTGTCCACATTGTTTCTCAAAGACACTGGACTGGTCAGAGTGGTCAAAACCAGCAGAGAGCCCTACAATACAAAAATGCCTTTAATGCATTGGATCATTACACATAATCATCTATGAATCACTTAATCTTCCATGTCATGTGAGCATGAAAATGTCAGCAACTGCAATAAGAAACAAGGTCGCCCAATAAAGGGTCCCACTTTATATTAAGTGGCCTTAACTACTATGTACTTACATTTAAATTAATCATTTGGTACAATGCACTTATTGTGTACCATAAATATTTTTACATTGTACTTATACTTTAAAAATACCTGCATGTAATTACACCTGTAATTACTTTCTGTAATTATATTTATAATTACACTGTTGACCCATCCCTTACACCTTAACCCATCCTTTAACCTACCCATACCACCAAACCTGTCACTAAACTTACCCGTATCCCACCTCAATAGCAGCAGAAATGTTTCGCAATACAATATGAACACAATAAGTACACTCTACTTATTCTTTGATGTAATAACATAGTACATATTGTGTGTGTGTGTGTGTGTGTGTTTGTATGTGTAAGCATGCTTAGTGGTCGTATATACAAGTTTAACATTTCATGTGTGCGTGTGTGTCTGTGAGCCTATTCTCCATTTTGGATGTGTTTTACTGTCAGCCATACATCCAGGTTGGCCTAGACCCTAAAAGCATACCACATTAAAGGCCTTAAAGTGCTTGAACCCTGGTAATCGCTGCTTGCAGCTATATTTATTATTATTTTTCTTCTAAAAAAATGCTTAGAAAAATGTCTTGCTGTTTGTTTAGCAGATGTGGCTTCCTCTTCATGGCCCAGGTGCACATAAGATTTCCTTTTTATTGCATTTGGAGTCCAATTTTGTTGTATTTTATGTTTTTGAAGTGAATAACGGTTTACTTGGCATTTGCCCAGCCTGTCTTCGGCCAGTCCTTCTTAGTATTTGGTCAATTAAGATTGCAATAATTCAATGACTCAACAGCACTGTGTGTGTGCGCTCACAGAAACTGGCACGAATGCATCCGTAAGCATGAGCTGTTTCTGAATGTACACGTCGACATGGAGACACACAATCACTCTCTGAGTAAACAGAAACGGGCGGTGGTGCAATTATCCTCTATAAATATTTATGAGCGTGCAATAGTTACGATTCACCTTGCTCATAACCCCGCTAACCAACACGAGCAGGCCCACGATAACGGCCACCAAGTTCTGCAGAATTCGAAAGAGTGTTCTCTTCTTCTCTTTTTCGGCTCCGATCGGGTTCAGCTGGAACGGGTCCCAGGTGTCCCTGTGCAGACAGTCATTGTGAAAGGACAAAACTCAGACTGAAGAAAAGACCTGTGTGTTCTCCTCATGATTAAATGTGAAATGAATGTGCATTATATCAGTTCAGCGTGTTGTGTGGAACAACAGTTTTGACATGACTGCGCAGCTCCCGTATCCTATCATTATCACTCCTGCATATCGCTATTCTGTCAAATCAGGACTAGAGTCCAGTGGATAGACGCCATTGCAAACATTTGCTCACTGAAATGATATAAATAAACAGCTTATGTCCATAATAGTTTTCATATGTAGTAACCATTTTATAAGCAATGTTGTATAAGTCGTGTTGTATATTGTGAATACAGACAGTCAGTCCATGGCTTTTCATGCTTGACAACATAAATTTAGGATGTGACACTTTCATGCCTTATTGCTTAAAGCACTCATTTATCTTAAGTGAGAATGGCATTCACCACTTCACCACTGACATGTGACCTTTCCTGGTTTGTATACCAGTAGATATATATCTATATATAAATATGTATAAATGTAGCTACTCAGTTTGGAAAATTAAACACATAAAGACAAGACAAGAGGACTGTTATAAATATTGCCATATAACGTCAGTATTATTTTACTTAGTAGCATATTAATATATAAACTGTCTGTACACTCATACACACACACATATACACACACACAAACACACACACACACAGGTTTGTTTTTGTGAAAGTGGGGACTCTCCATAGGCGTAAATGGTTTTTATACTGTACAGACCGGATCTTTCGATTGCCCTACACCCAACCCTACCCCTAACCCTACCCCTCACAGGAGACTTTGTGCTAGTTCAGATTTTCAATACACTCCATTCGGTGTGATTTATAAGCGTTTTGAAAAGTGGGGACATGGGGTAATTTCCTGAAAAGTCACCTTCTCCTTGTATACCTGTCATACCCTTGTCATTATACAAATTATGTCCTCATTTGTCACAAAAACACGCACACACATACACACACACACACACACCCACACACAAACCCCACACACACACACACACACACACTGACACTCACACACACACACACACACACACACACACACACACCTCTCTCACACTCACACTCGCACACACACACACACACACACTCCTCTCTCACACACACACACACATTCTCTCACACACACAAACACACCTGACACTCTCGCTCACAAGGCACACACCACACACATTACCCACACCCACACACGCTCCACAACTCACGCAAACACACCCCCTCACACACACCACGCCTCTCACACTCACGCAACACACTCACAACACACACACACATATACACACTCACCTCTCTCACACACACACACACACACGCTCACACACACACACTCACTCTCACACACACACACACACACACACACCCCCACCCTCTCTCACACACACACACACACACTCACTCTCTCTCACCCACACACACTCTCACACACACACACACACCTCTCTCACACACACACACACACGACACACCACACACACACATCCCACACTCACACCACACACTCTCTCACATGCACACACACACACACACACAACGCTGACAAAAACACGTCCTAAAAAATGTGCTTCATGTGGTAACATCTAAATTTAAAATAAAATAATGTTACTTAACATTAGTGAATCAACCTAAATGTATTAGGTTATACTATCAATACTATACATTTAAGATAAGGTAAGATCAGGTAGAAATAGCTCTTTAATTTAACAATTACAAGTTACCACTTTTTACACACAAACTGAAAAAAACCATGGTAACCTAAAAATGTGCTTCGTGGTAACAACTAAATTTATTGATTTATAATAAATGTATTCATATTTTAAATATTAATCAAAATAATCAATACAAATATTTTAAATCTGTTGTTTGAATGTGGTACTGTACTGAGTTTAACTTTTAAATAAAAGCACTGCTTTGTATTCATGATGAATTCAGCATATTTTACCAGAAAAAATCAATGAAAGCTTTTAAACTGTAATTGTAAACAGATGATTGATTATATTAACGATGGCATGTCTCTCACCTGTGACGGCCTTCCCTCTTGCGTCCCCGCTGCTTCAGTTCCTCCATGCTTCAGTTCCTCCATTTCCAAATGTGACGCTTACTCCATGAAGCGGTGCTGGGTTATGTCGTGCTTACCAAACAGAGCTGACTTAAATCTCATCTGAAGTTATGGGTGCAATATCAGTGCGCTCACAGCCATAAAAGAGTTCAAAGATCTGCAAGATTCATCCCAGCTCAACATCCTTATTACATCTCTGATCGGAAAACATATTTATGACTCGGACCAAAGTTCAGTCGTACTTATATCATGACCATAATATTCCATGTATCCCAATGTTAGAATATAACGTTTTGAACATTTTATAAATACTGAAGGGAAGGACCTTATAAATCAGCAGTTTCTCACTTCGGCTGCTTTCAGGACCACTTTAACCAAAAAACATGTTCATGTGTCACTCATTATATACAATACTGCATTAATCATAGGAACATGAATTACACACATGTTCTTTAAGAAATAACTTTTCTCATGGAAAACGCTGTTTATTTTGTATATGCAGAACACATACTGGGTCGAGTCCAAGGGTGGAGATGAGCTGAGTGTTTTATAACTAATACATGCTTCTTAAGAGACAAAAAAAATGACGCACAGCGGTTTATTACGTGGTAATCAACACTGAGAATAGATAGATGTCCTCTGATAAAACAAATACCTGTAGATTTAGATCTGTTATGTAATAATCACGAATCATGGACAGTTTGCCTCTTTTATCGAATACTCTTTCTTTTGTGTGACACTAACATACAAGCCACATCACCATCTGGGGATCACGAAAGGTGGGATTTTAATCATGAAGCACGAGTTGTCCCTGCCAACGTATCAGGGTGTAAGTTTGCGTCCTGAAAACCTTCTTTGGTGGTTGTTTTATGGCTAAATGCTCGGGATTGACAGGGAGAAGACTTTGGAATAACTAGCCGCTGGACGCAGATCAATCACAGATCAGCTACTGCTCCTTATTACTAAACATCTTCCTCAGCTCCAGGTATTCAGAAGGCAGTCTGGAAAAGGTCTACAGAACATACACTGGCCGGGATGTGCAAAACAAATGACAAACCTGACAACACAATACCCAACAGGCCATCTAAGAACACAATCAGAAGACAGAGAGACAGCTGAGAGTCAGACTGTAGTGGAAGCCAGCTGTGGCAGCAGAAGCTCAGGCCGCTCTGAGAAACTCTGAAAACAAGCCAGTTTTAAAGCCCAGTATGGACATATTGGACATGTTGTTCAGCTGTGCCAGCCTCTCATTCTCACTCTCCACCTCATCATACAAATGATCATGTTGGTTGTCTACTGAGAAGCATCCCAAAGGGTCTGGTGAAAATGCTGACTGCCCCATCCATAACACCATCAACTAATCAGCATCTTGTCATTTTCAGTGACCCACGGTTAAAGTCAATTTTCCAAAAGCAAAATATGAAATGCCATGTGAGGTAAGTTAAAGCTGGCAGTTGGATGACAAGGCCAATACGGGACCAACCTGGTCACGGTTCTTCCTCCATCTTCTTTTGTCCTCAAGTCCAGCCCTGCACATGTTCTTGCAGCAATAGAGCAAACAACTCTACTTAGATCTGGTTAACTCGAGAAAGATAACTGAGGTGACGGTGGAAATCGATACAATCTATATTAACGTGTAGGATGAAGTTTGGTTAGCATTTCTATCTTTGAAGAATCCAAGCCGGAGGTGATAGTTTTGACTTATCTGACAACTCTGAGGTCACATAACATTTCAAGTGGGAAATTGTGTTTCAGTCTCCAGCGAGGACAGAACCCTGCGTTCCCTTCAGGAAACTTCGAACGGTTCTAGGGGTCGCTATGGGGAAGCCTCGTCGTGACCAGTTTGTTGTCTGAAGCATACTTGAAAACACACAACTCGTTGGCGGCGACAGCCATGGACGTCATACGGTGCGATAAGTATAATAGGCGGGGCACACAGCCATCTCTTCTTCGTCTTCTGACGTTTGTTGAAGGTGCATTTCTGTGTAAGAGCGAATCTCTATTTATTCATATGGCGAGCACTAGACAAAGCGATGCGATGTCTCCGAGGGGGCAACGGCGTGCAACTAGCGAGGTTTTTCAAAAACCAAAAAAAAAACAGTCCGCTCGCGTTTGTTGTCTCTCTTTCGAGGATAAGAGGGGCAAGCAATCCTGCTTCACGCGATCCAGGACGCGTGTGAGGACGGAAGGGAATGAGTCATGGGGATCGCAGGGAGGATTGGCGATGAGTGTGAGGGGGGGTTTCCCTTTGTGACTCGTCGGCTGTGCCGGAGAGTGAGCTGTGGGGAGGATGATGTTATGTCTTTACATTGTCTGATTCAGGGGCCGTGCTCTGCTAGGAGTCCGCCGCAAAAGCAGGAACTAGGACTGAGGCGGGCCAAAGAAGCTCGCGGCTGAGCCTTCCCAATCCTTCCTGCAGGGTATGATGAGCTTTTGGAAATTATGGATCGCGCCACGGCGAGGCTTTACTTGCCGTGAAGCGGTTGAATAAAGTGACGTCGTGAAGTATCTCGATGAACGTTATTTTCTGGCCATAACCCTCCAGCTCAGGTGAGCCTTCCTTTCTTCATGTTTTTTCATATAAAGATTGAGAAGGAGTGGAAGAGGCCGTTTTTTCTTCACGCATCCATCGATTCCAGCATACAAGTTATGCCAACATCGATGCGATGCGCAAAAGCGGTTATGAGAAGATGCCCATATAGAGAGACGGTGGTCAGCTATCTCTCTATGGGTGAGAAATCCTCTAAGACTCCCTTCCTTGACATATCGCTCGGATGCCAGGGCATACACAGCAGCAGCAGCAGGTCGGGCTGTCGCCTCATTGCACACGATGGTGATGCTCCAAGCATATAAGGCTGACCGGCTGAAAGACCGGGATAGAATTCCAGGTCTGAGCCCGAACAACCCAGGTGTCCTGGCCCGTCTCGGTTTGAGGATCAGAGACTGGCTCAGAAGGCTAGTGTCGCGGCTCACGCTCCTCCCCCACCCGCGGGTAGGGGTAGGAAGAATCGTGGGTCAAAGGAAGGTAGACAAGACCTAAGGGATGTGATCCAGACAATGCGTCAGCGCTTTCGTCCGGATCAGAGTGATACATCAGTATCTACTCATTTCCTTCGGGGGCCTTACATCTGCCCTTATCTTCACCTTACTAAATTCCCCTGTAACCACCATCTCTCCAACTGACCGAGGGGGGGGGGATGGGAAATTTCTGCATTATAGTTCCTATATAATGGACCTATTAGTGTTGGGTGGGGTTCTATTGTTAATCATAGTAACCACCTTACTGATGGCCCGGTCTAGAGGGTTCTCCGGACAGAGCTCCGAAGCGGTGGGGGAGCCTGGTGGGTACGTACGATCCACTGTCTAAATCTATGTAATAGATAATATATGTATTGTTAAGACTGCGTGGTGTGGTTATACCCTTCTGCTAGTTCTCTGCAGTGTTTCAGGGACCGTGTGTTTCTGTCCCTTCTTTTCTAGGGTGCAGTTCCCGGTGGGCACCCAGTGCTGGGTTCAGAACCGGTTTATGTCCGTGCTCGACTTGCAGTGTTTATTTCCTAACGATATAGGCAGAAGGTAAGTTAAAGCCGGGAGTTAGGCTTAATACTTCCTGACTCATGCAGGCATAACAACAGGCTTCTGCGGGAGAAGCCTTTGTGCATTATTCCTGATGGTTGTACAATATTGGGTGCCTGAGGGTTTTCCCGATCCCGGATATCTCTTTGAAGCATCAACCCTCCCATGGAAGGTTATTGTGATCATGGTGCTTTCTTTCGAGCGTTTAAATCTCTCTGAGGAGTTGGATTCCTCGATCCATGGGGTGTTCTCGTGGTAGTGTTTAGCAGTGTTCCCCTTTTATCAAAGGGTTACCTGGATTGAGCAACGTTATTTCCTCTGAATTCAGATTTCTCCTCTCACTTGAGAAGTTTGAGTTCTCTGTTTCTCCAGAGCGCTTGGATCCAGCAGCATCAGGTGAATTAGGCCCTTCATCTGCCTCCCTGATGCGCTGAGTGTTGGCTAGCTTGCAGTATGCTTACCCATCTGATTTTACAATCATGCTGCAGGTCGAGACCCCTCTCGTTGAGAGCTGGATTTGTGCCCCCTCAGCTAAGGTAAACTACTGCTAACCATTCCAGCATTGGAACATGCTGTAAGTCGACCCCCCTTCTCGGATTGAGAACTAGGTATGTTGCTCCCACAGCTAAGTAAATTAATGCTAGCTGTTCCAGCATTGGAACATGATGCAGGTCGAGCCCCGTCTCGGTTTGAGAACTGAGTGTGTGGCTCCCTCAGTTGAATAACTGCTAGTTGTTTCCACCATGGGAAATGATGTAGGTTGAGCTCCCTCCAATTGGAGCTGGATGTGCTCCCGCAGCTACAGATTTACTGCTAGCTACTCCAGTATTATAGCCTTAGACATAGCATTTGGGGATACGCTGTTTCTATCTATGGGCTGTTCTTTCAGGGTGCCACGAGAACCCCTAAAACGGTATTTCAAGTGTGTGCACGTTATTCTTTGCCCACTTTCTAAAATCCACATAATTGGTAAGTGTGCACGTTATGCTTTGCACACTTTTCTAAAATACGGTATGGTAAAGACTGCATGATCTTTTGAGTGGTTTTAAAACCCGGCTTCAGACTTGGCACCAATACCTCCTATGATCCTCTGGATACCATTACAGGGTGTTGCTATAAGGGTCTGTTGAGACCGGTCATTCAGCACCATACAAAGGAAATGTGCGGTTAGCCCCTGTGTGACAGGCCAAGATAGTTATGATTCTAGGCTCTTCGCGTATTCCCTTTAAAGGAATCTATTCGATCAAGCTTGGCTCTACCCCGGGCCAGGAGTCTGGCCAAAAGGTAATTATTTTGGGTATGTAGATAGCCTTTACGTCACTGAGAGCCGTCTAACGTCCAAGGGTCGACTCCCATAGCAATATGGTAGATTTGGTACTTAGTGCTCGTCAGCTTTGGATGCACTCCCTCACGCTGTGGCTGTGGGTGTACGTTCCCCATAGCAACCCTGAGGACGCAGTTCGCAGGTCCAAATGAAGGGCACGTCCAGGTTACTCTTAACCATGGTTCCCTGGTAGGGAACGAGGAACTGGCGTCCTCTAGGTTCTTGGGCATGCTGCGGAGGCAAGCTTCAGCGAAAGAAGAAGAAGTGAATGATGTGTAGATACCGGCGCTTATTTATATATAGTCGCAGACCGGTGGACGTCATGGCTGTCGGGCCAACGCGTTGGTGTTTTTCAATGTATGCTCAGACACGGGGTCAGACGAGGCGTTCCCTACGACCCTAGAGGACGGAGTTGTCTTGTTCCCTACTCAGGGAACCATTGTTACATAAGTAACCTGAGACGTTTTCTTAGATACTCGGCTGACATTAGATAAACACATTGACTACTTTAATTCTAATTTAAAATAATCTTGTTGGTTAACAGTTAATAATCGGTTAACGAGCGTCTGTTAGGAGAAATAACCGAAATGAACATCCCTAGTAACAATGACTCTTAAAAGAACAAGAACAGGTTATTTGAGTGAACAAATCCTTTATTAAAACAAACTTGAATCCATTTTAATGAAAGTATTGAAGTCTCCCTCCTGAAAAAAAAAGAATTAAAAAAACAATACAAAAATAAAGCTGTACACCTTATGTATTTCTATATCACACTTTAACATTTTAATTAATGTTTTAAAATGATATCAAATGAAAATGTACAACTCCTTTTATTTTTGGCAAAGTTAAAACAAGGACAAACATGATATTCCTCGAAAACAATGTTTAAATAAATTACCTTTATTATAAAGATAGTATTCTTGAGTCCTATATAACTTTGAGAACATTGTCACAATCTCAAGATATTTCTGCCATAATTCAAGTTAAATTGGATCTTGATTTTAACGGGTCTGTAGCGGACCCGTAACATTTTACTTTTAAATTTACAACAAAATATTGAGTTACTTTTTCAAATAAGTAACGCAAAAAACGTTACTTTTTTTCCAATTTACTGATCGACAGCTCTCCTGTCCCCATGCTGAGAAATCAGAAGATGTTACTGTAGAACTAAAATAAATATGAATACCTGATAGCCCACACATCTCGGAGGGATGTCTATTTGACGTCTGCATTACACTAACGACGTAGTTTTGGTGTTTGATCCTCTGCTAACGTCATAGGACATTCCTTTTAGATGTCAAATACGAGGCCTATAGAGGCTTTACAGATGTTTGTGATTTAGAATGATTACAACGACAGTGAAGATGCCTGTCAGCTTTTGTCCCGCAGACGCTTCCGATCAGAGAATCTTTAACGACATCTTGCAGCGCTACGCTGTGCTCTCTGGGGTTGCATTTAATTCACTTCCTACAAAAACAACACAGATTCATTTCCTCAAATGAATAAAATAATGCAAATCGAATATGGGAGGCATAACCTGCAATACATTAATGTTAAACAAACCCAAAAGATCCTTTATGTATTTAATCCATTCTATTAACCAATGTCTTTGCTTTGACCCTTCGATGATTCAGTTCAAGCGTACTAATAAACAAAAATTACTCTAGACAAACATTTGTTAGTCTTTTTTTATTGCTGAAAGGTGTGGAACTGTCTTTCTGATTCTACTGTACTTTCCTCAGCATGAGGGGCATTCATTTCACTTTTGGGTGAAAAAAAGGCTTTATATTTGCAAAACAAGCACGCCCTGTAGATCTTTAAAGTAACGCAAAAGTAAACTAATGCATTACTTCATAAAACAGTACTAAGCACGTACTTAGTTACTTTTTTATGGAGCCTACGCAATATTGTACTGAATTACTTTTAAATAAGTACTTGCCCCAACACTGGTTGCATATGAAGATTTTTTTTTCATTCTTTTTTTTTAAACCGTTAGATATGCAAAATGTTTATGGTATGATACCAGTGCACGCTCAATGCTGATGGCGTTAAAAACATCCGGTCAAAAGCTATGCCCATGTCTCCGCGCTACATTCCTCAATGCACCGCACGAGTGTTTATATGTACAAAACACTGACATGATTTGGCGGTTGTGAGGATACAAGTGGTAGGCTATTATGCTGCGCATTTAATGTTAGCAGGATTGACACTTTTTGAATACCTTGTACATTTGTAACGTCTCCTGACGTTATTTGACATTTTATTACAATATTGTTGGTGAATTTCACAGCTTGTGAAAGTTAGGTTTATCAAGCCCCCTTCACTCAACATACTGTATTTAGGCCGATGTTAAAATCACATTTTTACAATACTTATTGAGATACTTTTAAGGGGTGAAGGAACAAACAAATATCAATACACAGAATGTGATAGTCTTAGGTGAGGACTCATACAGCAGCTTTAATGATCCCCACAGACACACATGAAATACTCATCAGGATCATAGGATGAGTTGCTTCATTCCTCCCTTACCGAGTTGTTGTGCTGAGTGATCACTGGGGTTATGAAGTGAGCCTCCTCTTTCAGAGGTTTCATCCAGTTGGTTTATATGGGTGTGTGTGTATAGCTCATATTTATGTATTTTGTGCTCAGAGCTTTTTTTAAACATGTTGTAGATGGATTATGAACCTAGCCAGTGTACTTTCTTAAGGATAAAAATATATATTTCATCCTTCCCCAAATGCATTTTAAAAAAGTATAGTATTTTACAAATTAATTTGTAGTGCACTAAGTTTGTGCTAGATCAAAGCATGAAATAACTACATTTAGAGTGTATTTTCAGTTAGTGTAGACATGTCAATCTATTTTTAGTATACTTATCATGAAATTAATGTATTTTAGATACAATTAAGTGTATTTATCTTTCACTAGGGACAGTATAGACTGGCAGGAATCAAGGTGGAGAGAGAGGCGAATGGGATGAGGAAAGTCCTCGAGGTTAAATATTACAAAAACAAAGAGACAGCTGGTAAAACCAACAGGGCTTACAATACAACTGACACAGAGAACCGAAACACAGACAGCACCACTAGCAGAGAGACACTCAGAAACAATACAAAAGGTCCACTGAGGGCCTCTGGTGATCGGCGAGTGGACTACAGCAGCAGAGCACTGGCAATAGTAGAATGTGAACACATCTGTTTGGAAAATAAACCATATTGCAAATAATGAAGGGGTTCAGCATTTCTGTAAAGGTTTTGTGGTTAAACCCTAGGAAACCAGCCACCTAAAACAGTGCTAGGTCTCCTGAGTCACGACCCAGAAATGGGCTGCGGCTCTGATTTGGGTCATGGACGGCAAGGAACAACACTGCTAAATGCAAATAAGAAAATAAATGATATTCAAAATAAATGCATAAAGAAACAACAACTTTGACTTACTTGAGCAACAAGCAACACTCAGGTTTGTTCTTGTTGGGTGTCTTGCAGTTCTTGATCATTTCACTCATCTTTGGTGCTGCTTTGGGTCGCCACTAAACCAATGTGTAAACCATATATGCCATCCAATAATCATCTGAATAAACAATCAATTAATTAAAGAGCCGTTAGTTCATATAATTTGGATCCATAAAAAAACGATAACAACCCTCCAAAGAACTTTATTCAAGTGTGTTTTAGTATACTTCTTTTAAACTAAAATAGGAAAGTATACTTTCAGTCTAATTTGATGTACTTCTCAGAAATATACTTAAAATGACATTTAAGTATACTTGACTTATACTAAAAGTCTAAATATATTTGAGCTATACTTGTGCTTTGAGAATCCGTGTTTTCATTGTTATACGGTAGGGGGCGCTAGTACACATCTTCTGTACAGAATTTCTAAAAAGCACAAGTGAAGAAGAAACCGAACAACAGATGCTTCCACATGTATTCTAGCACGATCATCAGACATAAAACAGCATGAAAACTGTGTAACGTTATGGAATAAAATATCAACCCATAAAGAGGTAATGACTGTCAAGCTTTGTGGTGTTGATCGACTCTATCTACATTTTGGTTATCGTTCTGAATCCAATTCATAGTATTTTTTTCAGCTTTTTGTTGTTTATTTCTTTATTTTTTATTTGTGAAACTTATCCACATTCAAGTGTTTATAAAAGAATGCATGAAGCTAGAATAAAGTGTTTTTGTTTACAAGCAGATACCCTATACTTTCTTTTGATGTTTTGTATGTTCAAATATTAATGTAACAAAATATATACAAATTAATAACTAAATAGGGACATAGTAGTATACTTACAGTATGATGTAAAGTTCACTTAAAGAAAACTTCCGAGTATACTTGCAGTATAAAACTACAAAAAAAGTAGTTTACTGAGATTATACTTCAAAGTGTACTAAAAATGTGTTTAATTAGTAAACTATCAGTATACCTATAAGTTCACTTTTAATATAATTGCAGTACATACTAAAACATAGATGTGAACTAGTTGTTTACTCAAAGTTTACTACTGTTATACTCAAAGTATACTTTTATATTCTAGAAAGTGGGCCAATTTAGTCCCAGGGGGTATTGAAATAGTACACTTACAATTATACTACTAGTACGTATATATATATTTGTATACTTACTACATAAAGTTTATTTAAAAATATACTTGAACTTTACTTAAGGATACTTAATAAAATAAACTTGAAGTAAACTACTTTTTGGTAAGGGTACCAGATAACAATCAATAATAATTAGAATGACTGGTCATCATTCGTCTGTGGATATCACCTGTTTTGTTTGGTATCTAGGTGTATGTCTGTCTGTGATTTAAGTTTGTTGGTTCCGGTATCGAAAAGTTCGTTAGCTGTTTTGATCAGTGTTTGCCTAGGATTTGTTTCTAGTTTGTCCAGTGTTATGCTTTTTGCTGTCTGGGATGATGCTATGTGCAAAAAAGCACATTACATTTACTGATGGCGGTCCACTAGGAACCAAAAGCTGTCTGTGAGGCAAACGATCAAATCCACAACATGATGTGAAGAGAACAACAAAATCATTGAAGCAATGGGGCAAAGGTTGAAATCTTCATACTATGCTGTGAAAAAAAATAAAAAAAAGTTACAGACCATGTAACACCAATCTTGGTATGTGTGTCTCTGTGTTGTGGTGTTGCAGTGTGTAATGGTATTAATCCTACATTTGGAGGACCCAAATGTCCCACAAGGAAGTATACAGTAAATTTGGACCTGTGGGGGACATTTGTTTGGGCATATAAAAATCTTATAATCAATTTGAGGAATGCTAAATTGTTTGTAGGTTTAGGGTGAGGGGATAGAAATACAGTTTGTACAGTAGAAAAACTATTATGCCTATGGAATGAACCCATAATGATGGGAATACCAGTGTGTGAGAGTGTGTTTAATTACTTGACTGAGATTGTTTAGTTGTTACAGTCTGCAGTCAAATATAATGTAAGCAATCAGTGTCCTACTGTACTAGTTACTTCATATTGTCTTTCCTTTTTATGCAATATAATACATTCTAATTTCATATATAGTGTATATATTTCATGCATCTTGGCACTGCGTGCTGTAAATGTGTACATTTGCTTTGGATAAAATAATTTGATAAATGAATATATATGTAAAATGATCAAAATCTGATGAATGTGTGCGTTATGTAAGACTCCTAAATCTACTTGCTTACACTTTAGTATCTCCACGACTGACCTTGATATGCATGAGTTATTTAATTCATAGATAATAAAGGAGAACTTTCCATATGCTGATTTTATCAGCTGTAAACACGAACCTGTATTACCAAATGGGCCTGATTCACAATGTTTTTAACGTTTAATCAGCGACCAAACTATGGTCTGTACGGAGCGGTTGAGAAAAGAACCGTTTTGACATTTATTCCCTGTTTGCTGGAGTTTTTAATTAGGACAAAATATCTGCATCGCCTCGGCTGTGAAAAGAGCGAGACCAATGATTGTTTCATTGGAAAATAGCTGAGGTGCACAAACAGCCCAGTGAAGTTCTCAGGAAACAAGGCGAAGCACTACAATGTTACTAAGAACACACCACTGCCTGATAAGAATCTGAAGTGTATCTCTTAAAGCCATTCTGCCACAATTACAACGACACTGGAGAAACCCCAAAGTATCGCCGTACAAAGCTAAATACTTGCTTTTTGTTTATTTCTTTGGCCCTTCAGTAAACACCTTCTCCAGCTATTCTGTCATTAATATTAGTGACTGTACTGATGTATCTGTTTCCCTTTTTCAGTGGAATAAATCAAATGAGTGTTTGATGCATGGGGCGGGACAGTTATAAGGAAACCCTCCAAACCGGTTGGTGCAGGTATGAGGAGCTTTGACTGACAGACTGAGGTGTGATGCTTCCTCCTGTAATGAGTGCGTGTCACTGATTTAAGACTGTCAGACAAACTGCTGGAGGAGTCTGCAGGGAGAAGCACACTGAGCAGAGATGCATCAGGGACGCCTGCGACTGCGGCCGTGGCTGGAGGAGCAGATCGATTCCGGCAGACAACTGGAGTGTGGTGGTGGACAGGTGAGGATCTGTGCTTATATAGAAGCCTGCTTCAAGTCACCTTTATTTATATTAGCGCTTTTAACAATACAGATCGTGTCAAAACAGCTTTACAAGCACAATAGTGGGTCAAATGCCGAAGGACAATAGCTCAACCATCGTCATCCGCTCAGTTCAGTCTTAACATAGTCTCCTGTGCACTAAGTCGACGATATTGCTGGAAATGACGTGTGCCCAACTATAGCAAGAAGCGGAACCGACTACTTCCATTGGTCGACGAATGGAGAAAACCTTGAAAATCTGGAAGCTGAGGAGAATAAAATTCTAATATGAGAGAAATCATTTAAAGGTTTAAGTGCTCAAAAATGAAGTTCCGTTCTTAGCACTCATATACTACTTTGCCAATACAATGTTTGTTGGCTATGTAACAAATATACCAGCGACGCAAGCTGCTTTGTGCTCGACCGGTTCGGTGGAAAACCAGCTAAAGTAATGTTTTGGGGATTTAGTTACTAATAATAATCATCCTTCATAAGGTAAAGAAACAGTCAGTGAATCTTTAATACTGTCTGAGTCACAGCACAATGAAAAGATTGAAAGTAGTGAAATTATGGTTGAAATCAAACTTTGATGCTTGTTATCTAATAATTAGATTTTGAGACTTTAGCCTAGATTTCACAGACAGGGTCTTTCCCACCAAATATTGCCATTTTTCTTTAACTGCATAAAACTGTAGTCTGCCCGAGTTTTCCAGATTCCCTGGCAAGCATGCAGCCCGGACGGCTGGAATATCGAGAAGGACGCGACTCTGTTTCGAAACTGGGCGATCCACACGGGTACAGAGACTGACTTCTCTGATTACAGCACAGGAAAATAGAAGATATCATCTGGGTTAAGAAATGATCAGAATGACAAGTGACGCAGACAGGACATGTTTCATATCGAATGTTTCAGACAGTTATTTCTCTGATATCTCTGAAAAATTTCATCGCAAAGTTTTCCATTTTTTCACTTATGATCACAATGCCGTATAAACAAATATGTAAACATTGTGAAGACTTTGTACGATTACAGTTAACAAATATATGAATATGCTATATACTAACATACGTGTTGTTCAGTAGTTATTAAATGGCGCCACATGCATTGGTTACCCTAAGAAACAAGATCTATGAGTTTCCAAATCTGTATTTTCATTAAGTGAATGCACATTAGTGTCAAGTTTCGCTTCACGTGTTGAGTCACTTAAAAATGTCTGAATGTCTTTTCATTCGATACAAAATATCAAACCCCTTGGCAGTTAGATGATGCTTTTCCAAAAGATTTGATCGTGAGGTGACGAGAATCACAAAAACTTTCAACACATTCCCCAGAGTTTGACAAACAGAGAGAGTTGAAGCTGTTTTGTCTTATTTTGAAATATATATTTATTTAAAATAGATGTGGCTTGTTTTGATATTTTAATATATAATGCAAAGACATTTTTACAATGTCTGTGACTGCTAGCACTGAGATTTTGCCCAAACCTTTAGAAATCACCAGAACAGCTCGTTTAATACTGCAGTTATATGACTTGTGATTTGACCAAACTGAAGACTGGTACGGTAGCCTCCTCTCCTCTCGTGGATTTCAGGCCGATACAAACCCGGCGCAGACAAACCCGATCCCAAGACGTGGAAAGCAAACTTCAGATGTGCGCTCAACTCCCTGACGGACGTCCACGAGCTCCAGGACAAGAGCATCAAGAAAGGCCACAACGCGTTCAGAGTTTATACTCTCCTTCCACACAGCAAAACAGTCAAGAGATGCAAAGGTATCTGCACATAGAAACCTTTTGGGACATTATCGAATACTTCTAGAGTTCACACATAGTGCATCCATGTATATTGAGTTCCTAAATGTGATTGAGGTTATTCTCGTTAATGCATGAGAAGTCTTGAGTTTGTGATGTTTCTCTTTAGCTTCGAGGTGTGTGGAGAGCGACAGTGAAGCAGCGACACCTCCGCAAACACAAAGGAACACGCCGCTGGAGAGATTTACAGGTGTGAACCGATGACAGGTGACAACCGAAAACACGAACTAGCTTCCCCACTGTAATGGAGATGTCGTATCTTTCCCGTATGGATGCAGAGGCCTTCTGGAAGCTCTCCGATGACCGAGGCAGGGAAGACAAATGTGTCGAGGAGCAGAGACCAGACATCACCTTCCCACAGGGTAGCTGTACTCGTCTGTGGACGATAATTAAGACTAGCGGAGGTTTAAGAGTGACTAACGAATGACCTCCGCAGGACTGCAGCTGAAGAAGACCGACGAGCACGAGCAAACCGAAGCGGTGCTGAAGGTAAGATCTCTGGTGGACATGCCGTTCTGATCCAAACACAGGTTAGGAGTCGACTCGAGGACGCCAGCGAGTAAACACGGCTCACTTGCATGAAGCGGGAAAACCTAATAAAGCATCTTGAGCGGCCTTGCTGTCAGCAGGAGCAGCTGTCTGTTGAACACGCACGCTGGAGCATGTGATGCACAAAGTCTCAGCAATAACGCTGCGCTGCCTCAGATTACTCCGTTTATCAAGATATTTTCAGCAGATCGTGAGCGGTTCCACGGGACACTAGAACGGCTCTGGAGCAGGTTTTGTTCATTAAATAGTTGCAAAGGCAACTTACCCTGACACTTAATACTATAGTAATTTATAGTAAATGCTAGTGTGTTTTTGAACCATACCATACTATAGAGAAGTGTATTATACTGTATATATTATAGTATTTACAACACTTTGTTAAAGAATGCTACAGCATACTGTAGAATTAACTATAGTGAACTGAAACTGTAATAAATACTGTAGTATACCCTATAGTTGTAGAAAACATAGTACAGTATTACTATAGTTGTTATATTACCACAGAAACTATAGAATTACCACAACAAATTAATTCAAGTACTATAGTATGGTTCAAAAACACTAATATTTACTATAAATTACTATAGTATTTTTTCATGTGGGTTACCTCCGTTGTTTACTTGGGTTCTGGAAAAAAAAGAAAAAAAAAAGATGTATCGGTCAACCACTCCAAAAAAACCTTAAATGGATAGTTCACCCAAAAATGAAAATGGTCATTTATTCACGCTATGGAAGTCAATGGGGACCAACAACGGGGTACCAGCCTCTTCAAATTCTATATTATAAAACGGATAGTTCCGGTCCTTGATTCTTATTGGTTGAGCCGTGTTCGAAGCTGTTGTAAATTACTCTACAAACACACACCTTTATTTAAGTTTGTGTGCTGCTCGGCAATCACTTTGTAGCAACACAACTGTTTCTGAGGAGCTACATTCTTTGGTGGAAGAATACTGTGTTTATTAAAATCATTACACTTTATTTGTTTTATTTTGTGAAACCGTGAGACGCTTCGCGTCGTGCCTAACAACGCCCCTTAGCTGTTATAAATTCACTGTAAACCACGGCTTCTCGGGGCTTATTGCTTTAGCAGAATTGTTATTTTTGGGTGAACGATCCCGTTGACAACGCCACAAGACGTGGCCTTCATGAACTCATTTCAGCTCCAGCTAATGCTTTGTCAAGCCACCGCCCAGGTTTGTTTTGAACGGCTCTGTTCTAGTTAGTTCCTTGAGTGCTGGATCTAAGACGGTGTGCGCTCGTTCTGCAGATCGTGGATCACCTGAAGAACCTGGAGCACTGGAGTCCCTCGTGCGAGAGCGACAGGGGCTGGAGGCCAAACCCCGTGTGGACGGGATGCCGGTGTAAGAACACATCTCCGCATCCTACAGCTATCCCCAGTAAACACTGGGGACACAGTCTTCCACCTAACCATTGATCCCTTTTAAGAATTGTGTGTCCTTATTAGCTATTAAGATGGGTGAACTCCTCTGATTTCAGGCCAGACAGTGGAGTTTTCCGGTTACTCCTTCCAGACTGACTGCAGCACCTCATCAGGTCAACACGACTGAACCAGCAGCTTCACACTACTGCATCTGGATTTGTGTTTTTTGCAGTGCAACTGAAGAAAAACCATAGTAATTAATGGACATGTTAATGACTGGACAGTGAAACTGTGCCTGAATGATTTTGAGTTGTAATAAATTATGATAAATTATGCAAAATGACAGTTTCTTGGTCACTAAAGAAGACATCAGCTATTTTTATTTGTTTGCCAAATCTTTCAATAAATCTTGAGTTTATGCTTTGGATTAAACCGTGTGTGGCCTTCATTCCCAAACGAGCGTGCAGGACATCGATGAGCGTCATTCCTGTGCGCATTGAATCAGGTGACTACTCAAGTACGGCAGTGAACGTGTTGTAGAAATGTTAGGAACATTTCAGCTCGCTGTCCGATCCTGCTTCGGCAGAGTTTAACTCCAAACGCAAGACCTCGATTAGCTGGACGAGACGTGTCGGACACCCCTGACTACTAATCACAGGCTTTGCTCTTTTCAGAGACTGTAAGACACGCTCGAGACAGTCGGGAGATTTTAATCATATTACCACACAATGTGATTTCGTTCAAGATAATGTCATTCCAGCCCACGACTGAAGAGCCAGTGAGTTTTACAAGCAATGAAACGCAGCCGCGGTGTAGTTTAAACACCACTTTAATATCAGCGGGACAGACTGCAAGTAATAGCAGTCAGCGTATTTGATGGCTCGAGTAAAGAGCGAGAGGGCAGTAAAAGCTTGACACAGAGTCCAGATCAGTAATCGAAGGCCTGGCTGAAGCTGCGTTTCTGAGCAGCGCCTCCTCCTCGTGCTCTTCTGCCGCCGGAGCCGTTGTTGCCTCTGAAGCCAAAGGAGCGGCGTCCTCGTCCCCCGAAGCCTCCGGAGGACCGCTCGCTGCTCTGCCGCATGCTCTGCTCCATCTCGGGGAGCTCTGTGGCCACGCTCAGCTGCCAGCGCCCGCCGTCCTGCCATCTGTCCTGCAGAGCACAAAACAACAAGCCTCCGATAGTGAAACCGAGAGCGCGCACACCCAGCGACTCTCAAAACATGGGAAAGAAGGTGTACAGGCAGTTCCCACAAGCGGGGCTTTACAAGCGTTCGTCATAACCTGCACTTTTCACTTTGCGGTGGGGGACGTCGAAACACACACCTGGAGAGAAACACACACACACAGGAAGCCGTATGAACATCAAGAACCCTGAACTCTAAAAACAAAAACAAAGGATGCCAGATCCTCCGTTTCTCACTTAGGGGCATGAACATATATTGACAAACAATGAATTTTTGGGATTTTGTTCTCGCTTTGAGATATTAGACGATATTTTGCTGTGTGTTATTGTGCTGATATCTTAAGGACTACCTTGGACAGCTGACTCCTGAATTTTTTTTTATATATTCTGTGTGGTTAGTTCACAGCAGTGACAGAAATTAATCTTTCCCAATAAGATTAAAATAGGGTTGTAACGGTTCACAAAATTCACGGTTCAGTTTGATACGACACAGCAGTGTCACTGATACAGCAAAAACAAAGAAATGCCAGAGAAATTTAAATTATTTTATTATTAAAATTAACATCATAAAATATGATCTTAAGGCATTTTAACCGTTGCCGTTTATCCAAGATGATTTTGGAAG
>JADLZN010007082.1:0-28725 GCA_018155175.1 Sinocyclocheilus anophthalmus
TTTAGGTTGGTTTGTTGGATATCATGATCTAACAATAAACTATTTTTAACAGCATTTAATAATCAAGCATGATGTTAATGTATACAAACGGATTTATTAGTATACTGTACGCAGAAGTTAAGCTTAAAGGATGCTTTAAAAGTTTTTTTCGTTGTTCTTTTGTGTTAGCTATTGATTTACAGAACTAATGTGAGCATTAGTTATGTTACCTTATTGCAATATGATACCAGGTCTTCATATTGTCTTTCAACTATTACATGAGGCTTGAAGGGGGAACAAAGTAGGTGCCAAATCTGCTGTCACTCTGATAATTTAGTCTGGTGATTGGCTTGCCATTGTTATATGTAGGCTTTGATATGCATGAAATGGAAATAAAATGTATAATGTGAGGGTTCAAATCACATTTGCATACAGTGAGAGTCTTCTTGGCATTCAGGTTGAGCCTTGTTTCACAGTTAGTTTTCATTGCCCATCAAAATGCTCAGTGAAGCACTTCAAATATGAGAACATCCCTTTTGGATGGTCTGTTGTGGTTTTAACTATGACAAACATCTCGTAAAAAACAAAACTCTGAATCTCTTTTCACATGGCTGTGGACAGTCTTTGAGGATGATGAAGTCAAGCCATTCTCCTCTGATGACGTGAAGCAGGGCTGGGATTGATTCTGACAAGGGTTTCTTGGCCCTTCTCTTTGCTGTCCCAATCACTTGTGAAGGTGAAAAAAAAAACGCCCTTGGACTTCATCTGAGGGAAGGCGACTGGGATTGGCACATGGTCCTTTCTGTGAAATCAGCTGAATCAATTAAGCATCACATTTTGTCCACGAGGCCGTGGAGCCCCCTCCAAGTCACACTAGGGACAACCACAGTATAGAACTCCCAAACGACCTGACTCTCCATCTCACGTATGACTTTCCCTGCTATGAACTAAGCAGGTTACTTATGAATGAGAACCACGTTTCACTTTGAGAGAGCTATTACCCTTCGCAGCGTTGACATTACGCGCACATGTCCCACAGGCTGACGGTTTGTTGGGCTTGTCCCCCTATGGATTGGTTCCAGCTCAACAAATATGCGCGCATTAATCAGCAGAAGCTAATCTTCTCACATGATAAACAATCACCTCGAGGACATGCTGTTTTCTCTGCTTTTTAAGCCAAAGATTCAGGGGAAATCGCAAAAGTTGAACTCTCTCTTTTTCACGAATGAAACTACCCTATTTCACATTTAATCCGTTGGTTTAATCAGTGAAGCTGGAATTTGGACCTTTTGGTGACAGTTGAAAATGTGTCATCCGAAGCTCTGCCTTAAACCTTGCGATGTGGTGATGCATACCTATTTTAGCCAAACAGCATGAGAACCGAACTTATGGGAAACCAGAACCTTGTCTATTTATGATTTATTTCTGACACAGAGCCACCGTTGCATGGACCACCGGTTTTTGGTTCGAGACACTGACTATTTTAAAGTAGGTTTCCTGATGCGCCCCTGTTTACTCTCTAGGTCTCGAAAAATAGTAGGCATTTAAAAAAAAACCACCAAATCATGGATTTTGTTAATATTTGCCTCGGCCTAATTTCACTACCCCCCTTATTTCTTTTTTTTTTTTACAAAATTGGTGCTATGCACATGACACATTACACTGGTCAATTCTGCTTAAAATATTTGTGTGATTTAACATGTTCTTAAAAAACGATGCCACTTAAGACAACTGAAATCGGGGAGCAATATATTCAATTCTTTACATTCTCAAGTAGATTGAAGATTTGGATATTATTGTAGCAATTATAATAGATTTTCAGTGGCGCTTGCTAATGTACGTGCACTATGCTACGAAAGCAGTTCAGATAATCTACTGGACATTCAGGGCAAAGGACGAAGCGAGCACATAATAGTACGTAATCAGTTAAAGAAAACAGCACTATGGGCCGTGTGTCTGAGATGATTTACTTGGCCTCATTTACTGGTGTTTTCTTTCCAGCCTCATTAGATGTCATTGTTTGCATTTAGCTTTCACACTGAGCGCTGCGGTCATTGGGGGGTTTCAGTCCAAGCAAAATGTTGATGATCCTCATTGTATAGCATAGAAGAAAAAGTGCTTTGCACTAGGTTAACCCAGTTAATGGCCGAACTCAAAACAGACACGGTTCTGTGTGTCTATTCTGCACCATAACCGATTCTACTTGATCTGAAAGACAGGCTTGTTTATGGTTAATGCTGAAGAAAATGGGTACAGATTCAATCATGAAACGTCTTTTCTTTGATAAACTATGGGCACTGTGATACTGCCTGTAGCTGTATCATGATGAATTACAAAAGCATCTGCCATTTGAATTTGGATGCACTGATATGGCTAACATTATGGATGCTATCCAAAGTTTTGCCTGCTTTCCTCATTTGTAGGCTTCTCATGTTTCAATGTCATTCAAACTTTCAGATACGGAGGTTTGTGACTTTGGCTGGAACAAGTTTCAGAGCCACTGCTATAAGTACTTCACACACCGCCGGACATGGGAAGCAGCGGAAAGAGAGTGTCGTCTGCAGGGCGGTCACCTCACCAGCGTCCTGTCCCATGAAGAGCAGCTCTTTGTTAATCGTGAGTTTATGATTTTATAGAGTTTATGAATGGTATTGGCAAAGCAGACATCAGTCATTTTATTGCTCACTCTTGATAGGGCCTGAACAAACCATTAACTCTTTTACTTTGTAACTCTTTAAGTATTGTATAGAGTGCTGTAGATGACGTATTTTTGTAGGCCAAACCAGAAAAACTCTCAGACACCAACAAACGTTTTTAATTGTTCAGCATGATAATCTTCAGAATTGAATGCAACGTTTATGAATTCTAAAGCCTAAATGCAATTGGTAGAAGTACAAAGCTAAACGTAGGCTATAAACGAACTACAACATGTTTGCATGACATTTTCCCTGACAATCTGAGTTAGAACAGTTTGCAAAAGCATGATTCTAAACGCAATGAGGCTATAAAAGCAACTAGTTAAGCATGATGATGTTTTATGTCCCGACAACCTCTGTAGGCCCTTTTAGACACTTGTTAGCAACTGCCATTTTCAAGACAGGTAAAAGCTGTAAAAAGGGGTATTACTGATGTATTTTTGTCCTAGAATAAAACACGAAAATATTCTGAGCTTGTGTTCCCCACAGACCTTATTTAAGACATTTAGCCAAAAACGAATTCAAAAAAGTCAATTGACGTGCTAAAATGCTAACTTGCCAGGGTTTGGCCATTTGTAGCACTTTATAGCAATGCCCTAAAAACTACAAAAACCTTTTGGAATCTGTATAGCAATGCTTTTGGTAAATGCCCACAGCAGTGCGTGGTGTTGAGTTTTGCACAGGCACATTTCCATCAAATGTAAAAAAATCTAGTTTCAAGTGAGGCAAAAAAACATACTCAGGACTAACTGAATTCTAGCACTGACTAAACAAACCATAAGTCATATTAAAAGTGCTGTTGACTCTAAACTAAACAGCTCCTCGAGGCACAGAAACGATTTGTTCTACATTTGTTTGTGTCATGTGATGTGTGGTTTGGTTTAACTGATTTCCTGCTATTTCTACTTTGGTCAGGTAGTCTATTTAAAGATGTCAAAGAAGTTTGCAAAGGTCCTCAAACCAAAAAGATGAATGAATTTTTTCCATTTCTCTGGGCACATCCACTAGCTTAAAGATGTTATTTTTCTGTGTTATAAAATGCTTTCTCTTTCCCAGTTTAATATGCAGAGACAAATACAAGTAGATTGATTGTCCCGAAGAGTATAAACACTGTGGTGCTATCAAAACATTCCTCTGTTTGTTTGAGTTTCCCGACCAGTCTGACACAGCAGTTTGAGTTTGGAGTGGGAACTTTCCATTTTTCCCACCAATAAGCAGATACAAATAGTAGAAATTAGTCAAACACACAACTTGTCCACTTCATATCAAGTCATATGATAGTTTGTGTGGACTAGTTTGGCAGAGATATATACTGAAATCTGTGTAATTGTCTTGTAGGTTTGGGACATGACTATCAGTGGATCGGACTGAATGATAAAATGTTTGACAATGATTTCCGCTGGACTGATGGACACCCTATGGTAAGATGGGATTCATTATTTTGATCCTAAAATGTCTGTTTATTAGATGAACATCTGTGTTCCAGGTGACCATGAATTCAGATATTAAGATTCAGATATGAGTCATTCTTGGCATGTTGTTTTTTTTCCGGCCTGAATAAATGAGGTTGTTTGATCCTAAAATTAGTGCGAAGCAATTGTGCACACAGTTATTAAAATCACAGTATAAAAAGGTGTTCCATAAATCATAAGCTTAGATGAAGATAATGCTAATGGAAAAGTTCTCACTTTAGCATTTTATCATTCTGTGTGGTATCAACTTTATTTATTTGCTTTTTAAAATTTATTTATTATTTAATTTCTGATCATTTATTTATTCATTTAGCTGTTTTATTCATCGTTTATTTATTTTTTTATTTGAGTGATTTTATTCTTGCATTTTTATGTATGCATGTGTTTATTTGTTTCCTAAAATAGCATAAATCATAATGCAAAACTGCTAATTTTGCAAACATTCAATTTTTGCAAAAACATTCAATTGATTTTGATGATCTTGCGTCATCATGTATATTTGATATTTATTTGATTTGTTGTATGCCTTTCTACATATGAAATGGGTTTGAGTGTTTGTGTTCAACCCATGCAAATTGCATGCAGCAGTACATTTTATTATAAATAACGTAGCATCCCTTTCCCCTCATTTTATCAAGGTAAGTCCCATGTAACCCTGTCAGATGTGTATAGAGCACGATCTATTTTGATTCTTCCATGTGATCTTTGCGCCCTCATGTGGGCAGATGCAGTGGTGCAGAGCAGTTAGATAACCCCCCCCCCCCCCCCCCCCCCCCCACCCACCCCTTGACGTTTGTCACTAGCAATTAAACTGGAGAGCAGGTCACCGGACAGCTTCTTCTCCACAGGCGAGGACTGCGTGGTGATGATCTGGCATGAGAGCGGCCAGTGGAACGACGTGCCGTGCAATTACCACCTGACCTTCACCTGCAAGAAGGGCACAGGTGAGACCTCCTCTTCCCCCTCATCTAATCTATAGTGTCGCTCACTGCTTTGACTGTTCTTTCTTTTGCCTCTGTCTCAGTGTCCTGCGGTCAGCCTCCTGTCATAAAGGATGCCCAAATCTATGGCAGCATGAAGCCGCGCTATGAGATCAACTCTCTGGTCAGGTACCACTGCAAGGACGGCTTCATCCAAAGACACGTTCCCACTATCAGATGCCAAGAAGACGGCCACTGGGACAAGCCCAAAATCACATGCTTGAATCGTAAGTCGCTGGTTCTGAATAAATAGATGTTTAGTGAAATCCAGTCATGAAATGCTCTAGTGTTATTTTAGTATTATTTATAATAACATTTTATATAAAACATTTTGAATTAGTCTTTATTTATATATTTTGATTTTGTTATGCTTTTGTCATTTTTAAAAAAATTTTTTTATATATCTTACATTGTTATTGGTATATCATAAGTATTTCAGTTAGTTATGTCCTTACTCAGTCAAACATATTGCAATAGATTTTTATTTTAAGTTTCTAATCCACTTGAAGGATTAGTTCACTTCCAGAATAAAAATTCCCTGATAATTTACCTAAACCCATGTCCTCCAAGATGTTCATAAGTCTTTCTTTCTTCAGTCGAAATACAATTTTTTCTCCATATAGTGGACTTTCAATGCAGTCAGCGGGTTGAAGGTCGAATTGCAGTTTCAGGGTCCAGCTTCAAGGGCTCTACACACTCCCCGGCCGAGGCGCAAAACGCTTGTTCATTTTTCAAAAAAAAAAAATTTTTAATTGATATACTTTCAGACACAAATGGCTCATTTTAAAACACTAGCTCACCTCACACATTTCATAGTCACATTGGAAAGGTCATGCTGACATTGGCAGAATTAAACCGCGGCCCGTGTTTACGAAGCAAATGTTCAAAAAATTCAACTCCCTTATAAAAAAAAGGTAAGACAACAATGTCGGCCGTTGTGTTTTTCACCTACGCGACCTTACTTTTTTGAACCGAGGTACACAGACAAGAACTAACCATGCTTGTCTTTGGTCCACTGTATTTTGTAGTGCATGCCGTTGCGCGAACATTGCAGAGCTAGTGCAAGATGAGCATTTGTGGTTAAAGTATACACAGTTTTATTTTTTTTTAGAAAATGGCCAATCATTTTGCTAGATAAGAGCCTTATTCCTCAGCTGGGATCGTGTAGAGCCCTTTGAAGCTGCTTTGAAACTGCAATTTGGACCTTCAACCCTTTGGCCACCATTGAAGTCCACTATATGTAGAAAAATCCTGGAATGTTTTCCTCAAAAACCTAAATTTCTTTGCGACTGAAAAAAGAAAGAAATTAACATCTTGGAATGACATGGAGGTGAGTAAATTATCATGAAATTTTTATTCTGGAAGTGAACTAATACTTTAATAAGAATGTCACTGTGTTTTGGAAGTGAGGCACGAGTAAATGATGACAGAATTTTTGGGTAAACTATCATTTTGAATTAACGTCTCTTTTTCCTTTTATTCTGCAGCATCTACCTACCAGAAGATGTATGCACACAAATATCAAAACAATAACTATTACAACAACAGTAAGAGACGCTATAGCGAGTCGACGCAGTACCGTCATGTCTGGTCAAAAACAGCAGATGATTCCAGACACTGATCTCCATCCAGAGCTACAGATGCTTCACATCTACAGAGAAAGTCTAAAGGGGCGAAGCCAAACCATGTGCCTGATGAATGTTTTCGAGACGAGAAGTGAATTACCCTGAGGGACTGCAAAAAAACACCAACACCCACCCACTGAGAGTGTACTTTGACTATGCAACAGTCAACATTGCATATGTAATAATGTCTTCATGTTTTGACATGGGGAGGGGGGTTTCTTATTGAAATGTATATAGTAGACATAATGAACAAGTAAAAACAGCTGTGATTGGGTGACTGTTATTTTGTTTAATTCATCCGTAACTTTTGCTTACGAAGAACTGGACTTCCTGTTCTCTCTGGCTTAATAAGAGAGCACTATGGTACGAGCAGAATATAAACAGAACAGTTACAGTACTCAAGAGTAAAAGAACAATAGGCATTATATTGTTTCACATTGTGGTGAGGGGGGTTCAAAAGAGATATCACGGGGCTGGAGGACAAACAATGCTGAAAGGACTGCAAATCATGACTGGAAAACAAATCTTCAACATCGTCTTCCCCGGCAGCATCCTCACTGGTTGTGAGGATTACTCAGATAACATCAAACCATTGTACACTCTCATAATCATATTCTCATATGGCATCAAAATATATGTTTCCGGTGTTTGTTTTTTAATATGTGGGTTTGTAATATAACCATTTTTACTTTTTTAAATGAATGTCATGGTAAAATATGAAAATATGAATACTGTATGTGTGGTTGAATGAACTAGCATTTTTGTCAAATATTATTACAAATGTTACATGAAGCCATAGTAGTTTAATTTATTGCTGAAGATACATATAACGATGAAAGAACTGTGAGATTTTGAATAATAAAGCGCTATTAGAATATTATGAACAGGTTTAAACCGTGTGTGTTCTTGTTTGATTGCATTTCACAAAAATCCCGCGCTAATTCTGACAGAAACCGCCGCTACCATGATGTTGACCAAAAGAGGGCGATGTAACGGTTACGGAGATTTTTTTCCCGCGCGTCGTGAAGTTGACATGTGACCGTAATGAAAAGACACTTGCTCTGTTTTGACGACTTTCTAATCGACTAACGTGCTAGCGTTGCAAGGTAAGGACGTGGTTAAAGGGGAACATTGTTCAATGTTCATTTTGAGATTACATCTTTTAACTCTGGCAAGCTTCTGGTGTGTTTTTGTAGCGATTTGGCATTGTTTCTTTTTACCTGAGTAACTTAGAATACACAGTGGCCATATCCATCTTTAGTTATTGTAGTTTTGTGGCATTATTCCATGTCTGTGGGCCAACTTTCTGTGTGTGCTAGTCAGATTGTGTATTTCTAAAACTGACCAAACTTTTTAGTTGCTCCATTTCGTCTGAGAAAACGGACCAAAAGTATTAGTGACTCTTCTAGATTGATTATTGCACGTTAGGTGTGCATACACAGTTTTGTCCAATAAAATGGTCATTAGAAATATGTCTGCCCCTAATACCATGGAGTATCCTTGGAGAAAACTATCTGTTAGATTTCTAGAGATGGTGAATGAGAAAAATCATAACGCTTAATATGGTAGCTATACTCATGGAAGTACCACCTTTAAAAGGTCCAATTGCCTGTTTATTTACAGTAAACACACAGTTGAATAAGGTAGACAAGCTTTCCTAGGTTGCAGAGAAAGAAACAATGTTTGTGATGCCATCATTGTCAGATTTTCCTGGTTTGAAAGATATGATTAAACAGTTTTAACAGTTTTTGAGATTTGCAACCTTTTGCCTGCAATAATGCATGCTGGTTATAAGTGGGTTTTGTTGGACATGCGTTAGACATTCGATCTTTCTTCAGCATTAAGGTTGGTAATCGAATAATGCCTAATGAATCATGCTGTATCTCGTCAGATCACATTTAAAAGTATAATATCAAAATTAATAATAATATTATTAAATGATGTAATTGTTCTAAGCATCTGAAGGGAAAAAGTAATCACAACTATCTTTACTTGGGCACGTCAAGTTAGGGAGTATCTCAAAAGTGCAATCCAAAATAAACTTGGTTAAATATGTGCTTTATTCCATAAAAACACAAAAAATGTGACTCTTTTACATGTGTAGTTTATGTTAGCAAATAGATTAAGTATAGATTAATACAATTAGCAACGTTTATATGATTAATATATCTGTTATAAATATGTAAGTAAACTGAATGTCTTAATGAAATAAATCGATGTAACTTTGTGGTTGTTTTAACGAAAGAGCTCAAATCAACTACAATGTATTTATACATACATGTATCATATAATACACAACTTAGATGTAAAAACTTTATATTTTGTGCATTTGTTATGAATTGTTCAAATATACCAATCTATATAACTTCCTGGTCATGTGACCCAATGATGTCACACCAGCTGTGATATCCTCACACACACCTGACACACATCTTACAAGACTTGGATTTTGGAAATATGATTTGGGCTATTTTTGGTGAATTGTTCAAATATACCAATCTAAATAACTTCCTGGTCATGTGACCCGATGATGTCACACCAGCTGTGATATCCTCACACACACCTGACACACATCTTACAAGACTTGGATTTTGGAAATATGATTTTACCTATTTTTGGTGAATTTTTCAAATATACCAATCTATATAACTTCCTGGTCATGTGACCCAATGATGTCACACCAGCTGTGATATCCTCACACGCACCTGACACACATCTTACAAGACTTGGATTTTGGAAATATGATTTTACCTATTTTTGGTGAATTTTTCAAATATACCAATCTATATAACTTCCTGGTCATGTGACCCGATGATGTCACACCAGCTGTGATATCCTCACACACACCTGACACACATCTTACACGACTTGAATTTTGGAAATATGATTTTGTGTATTTTTAGTGAATTTATCAAATATTTAAATCTATATAACTTCCTGGTCATGTGACCCGATGATGTCACACCAGCTGTAGTATCCTCACACACACCTGACACACATCTTACACGACTTGGATTTTGGAAATATGATTTGGGCTATTTTTGGTGAATTGTTCAAATATACAAATCTATATAATTTCCTGGTCATGTGACCCGATGATGTCACACCAGCTGTGATATCCTCACACACACCTGACACACGTCTTACACGACTTGGATTTTGGAAATATGATTTGGGCTATTTTTGGTGAATTGTTCAAATATACCAATCTATATAACTTCCTGGTCATGTGACCCAATGATGTCACACCAGCTGTGATATCCTCACACACACCTGACACACATCTTACAAGACTTGGATTTTGGAAATATGATTTTACCTATTTTTGGTGAATTTTTCAAATATACCAATCTATATAACTTCCTGGTCATGTGACCCAATGATGTCACACCAGCTGTGATATCCTCACACACACCTGACACACATCTTACACAACTTGGATTTTGGAAATATGATTTGGACTATTTTTGGTGAATTGTTCAAATATTCAAATCTATATAACTTCCTGGTCATGTGACCCGATGATGTCACACCAGCTGTAATGTCCTCACACGCACCTGACACACATCTTACACGACTTGGATTTTGGAAATATGATTTTGGCTATTTTTGGTGAATTGTTCAAATATACCAATCTATATAACTTCCTGGTCATGTGACCCAATGATGTCACACCAGCTGTGATATCCTCACACACACCTGACACACATCTTACAAGACTTGGATTTTGGAAATATGATTTTACCTATTTTTGGTGAATTTTTCAAATATACCAATCTATATAACTTCCTGGTCATGTGACCCGATGATGTCACACCAGCTGTGATATCCTCACACACACCTGACACACATCTTACAAGACTTGGATTTTGGAAATATGATTTGGGCTATTTTTGGTGAATTGTCCAAATATACCAAGATATATCACTTCCTGGTCATGTGACCCGATGATGTCACACCAGCTGTAATGTCCTCACACGCACCTGACACACATCTTACACGACTTGGATTTTGGAAATATGATTTTGGCTATTTTTGGTGAATTGTTCAAATATACAAATCTATATAACTTCCTGGTCATGTGACCCAATGATGTCACACCAGCTGTGATATCCTCACACACACCTGACACACATCTTACAAGACTTGGATTTTGGAAATATGATTTTACCTATTTTTGGTGAATTTTTCAAATATACCAATCTATATAACTTCCTGGTCATGTGACCCGATGATGTCACACCAGCTGTAATATCCTCACACGCACCTGACACACATCTTACACGACTTGGATTTTGGAAATATGATTTTGGCTATTTTTGGTGAATTGTTCAAATATACCAATCTATATAACTTCCTGGTCATGTGACCTGATGATGTCACACCAGCTGTAATGTCCTCACACGCACCTGACACACATCTTACACGACTTGGATTTTGGAAATATGATTTTGGCTATTTTTGGTGAATTGTTCAAATATACAAATCTATATAATTTCCTGGTCATGTGACCCGATGATGTCACACCAGCTATGATATCCTCACACACACCTGACACACATCTTACAAGACTTGGATTTTGGAAATATGATTTTACCTATTTTTGGTGAATTTTTCAAATATACCAATCTATATAACTTCCTGGTCATGTGACCCAATGATGTCACACCAGCTGTGATATCCTCACACACACCTGACACACATCTTACACGACTTGGATTTTGGAAATATGATTTGGGCTATTTTTGGTGAATTGTTCAAATATACCAATCTATATAACTTCCTGGTCATGTGACCTGATGATGTCACACCAGCTGTAATATCCTCACACGCACCTGACACACATCTTACATGACTTGGATTTTGGAAATATGATTTTGGCTATTTTTGGTGAATTGTTCAAATATACAAATCTATATAATTTCCTGGTCATGTGACCCGATGATGTCACACCAGCTGTGATATCCTCACACACACCTGACACACGTCTTACACGACTTGGATTTTGGAAATATGACTTTGGCTATTTTTGGTGAATTGTTCAAATATACAAATCTAAATAACTTCCTGGTCATGTGACCCGATGATGTCACACCAGCTGTAATATCCTCACACGCACCTGACACACATCTTACAAGACTTGGATTTTGGAAATATGATTTGGGCAATTTTTGGTGAATTGTTCAAATATACCAATCTATATAACTTCCTGGTCATGTGACCCGATGATGTCACACCAGCTGTGATATCCTCACACACACCTGACACACATCTTACAAGACTTGGATTTTGGAAATATGATTTTACCTATTTTTGGTGAATTTTTCAAATATACCAATCTATATAACTTCCTGGTCATGTGACCCGATGACGTCACACCAGCTGTAATATCCTCACACACACCTGACACACATCTTACAAGACTTGGATTTTGGAAATATGATTTTACCTATTTTTGGTGAATTTTTCAAATATACCAATCTATATAACTTCCTGGTCATGTGACCCAATGATGTCACACCAGCTGTGATATCCTCACACACACCTGACACACATCTTACAAGACTTGGATTTTGGAAATATGATTTTACCTATTTTTGGTGAATTTTTCAAATATACCAATCTATATAACTTCCTGGTCATGTGACCCGATGATGTCACACCAGCTGTAATATCTCAATACACACCTGACCACACATCTTAAACGAGCTTGGATTTTGGAAAATGATTTGGACTATTTTGGTGAATTGTTCACAATATACAAATCTATATCAACTCCCTGAGTCTGGACCCGAGAGTCACACTTGACGAGAGGGTATCCACACACACCTGACACAGCCATCTACACAACTTGGATTGTGGAATATGATTTGGCTATGTTTGGTGGAATTTATCAAATATTCAAATCTATATCACTTCCTGGTCATGTGGCCTGATGATGTCACACCAGTTGTAATATCTTCGCACACACCTGACACACATCTTACATGACTTGGATTTTGGAAATATGATTTTGGCTATTTTTGGTGAATTGTTCAAATATACAAATCTATATAATTTCCTGGTCATGTGACCCGATGATGTCACACCAGCTGTAATATCCTCACACACACCTGACACACATCTTACAAGACTTGGATTTTGGAAATATGATTTTACCTATTTTTGGTGAATTTTTCAAATATACCAATCTATATAACTTCCTGGTCATGTGACCCAATGATGTCACACCAGCTGTGATATCCTCACAATTCAATCACAAGCGAAATAAGCAACACATGGAAAAGGGTAAACACTGAAATATCACCAGCAAAAGAGTAAAATTCTATCACATAAAAACAACAATAATTATTCATGCATTCATTCAATTTAATTTCCGAGACACTGGGTCCTTAGCAAAAAGCACCAATGAAAAACAGTAGACTACAATAAGTCACATTTTGAAAAGACAGTTAACGTTATAAGCCAAGGCTTTCTTCAGGTGAATGATAGAGCACACAGAAGCCTAGGGTAATTATTAACAGTATATTATCATTGTGATAATGTTACCTTAATTCAATATATAACCTACAAAAGTATTAGGTGTGGAAAACACACTGTACCACAACCCTGTAGGTACTATAGTTAGATGTAGCGCGTATACAGGATTTTGGGTGCTACAACCGGCTAACCACAAATCGTGATCAACTGGTCGTCCCAATCCCCCCCCCCCACCCCCCCCCCCATCATGTTATAGAGCAAATTAAACTATTAATTTCATTTGCTTTAAAAAATCATAATCGCCCAATGGTTGTTAAATAAATAAATAAATAATCTGAATTGGCCATGAAAAAACATGATTGGTGCATTATATTGTTGGTATTTTATATAGACATTAATGTTGCACAATTACATGTATTTTTTATTTATTTAATTTATTAATAATTACATTTATTTTTTACATACAATTACACAAAAACAAGAAGCCATTGAACAGCTAGCCAGCCAAGCAGCACATCAACCTGGAGTGGCGACAGATGGACAGAGGCAGGCCTAGCAGTGCACACATCATATGTAAATTAAGTTGCTAATTGCAATTGTTCAATAACAACTTCATTTATGGTACACCTTGTTATTAGTTTGTATATATATAACTGTGGATCAGGTATGTAAGAAAACAATATTTAGAAAAAAATGAAAAGGTAGCCTACTGATAATTGTCTGCGAAGACATTGTCTGTAAGTTTACAGACGTTTCATGTGACTGTAAAACAATGCAATGTGTAATTACAAACACAGGTAGACCACTTGTGAAAAGTCAATTTAGAAAATTCCTTCATAAAACAGTACATTGTGCCCTATTTATGGACTTTTGTTAGAATTTAGCATATTAAGTAGCCTACACTGCTTAAAATGACAATTGTTCTGAATGTGTAGTTTTACTAATAAAAAAATAGATCAAATGGAATCCTTGAAAAATGTGTAACTGTTCAGTATTTCAGTATTGCATTTAAAATAAAAATGTGATCATACAACATTGTTTATATGTTATTTTTATACAAAGAATATATGTTTCTATTACTTTTATAAACAAATGTAAATTAACACTTCAAATCATATTTTCGCTAAAATGGCCAACTAATTTGACCAATCTTATTGCATATTATACACAATGATACAGTCGCGGTTATATAATTATGTCATCGCGCAATCACAACGTCATTTAGCAAATTTAGCAGCCAGCCTTTAGCGAGTTCCCCAGAAAATTAGTTCCCAATACTGATTGGCCGCTTTGTTCTAGTCATGTGCCTCTATTTCCTTCAAAAACGTTGGTTGTTTAGTTTTTTTCACTTTAATACCTGACGGTCACGTTAGATACAGATATGTTGAAAATCAAGAAAAAGGACAATCATAGCAAAAGCCTATGCACATGACTACCTGCAACTCTGCTGCCTAAAGACCGGAACTGGCATGATTTTATAATATGCATGGATTATATACGGATTTAGTAGAAGGATGCTGCTACACTTGTGGTAAAACAAAGAAAGGCAAAAAGAAATAAATCAAAATAAAAACGTATTAGCATATAATTTTAAAGCTTTAAAGAGAACGCTTTTGGTTACATTTTCCGCATCTGTTGCTGGATCTTTCTGCTAATACGTGTGCGTTATTGTTTATTATGACAGTGTTATTTTCATCATGACAGGTTTTTCACACTTCAGCAGTCACGAGAGAACGTCTTTCTGAAATACTGTAATCCATTTTGACAGCCAATTTTAGACACTTTTCATATAGCCTAACTGTAAGAGCTACTTCATTATTTTACAAATGGTCCATGATCCTATCTAAAAAAAAAAAAAAAAAAAAAAAAAAAATATATCTATATATATATATCTCTATATTATATAATAGATAATTTATGTTGTATATATTGGTCATAACTGGCAAGGCCATTTACCATGGTACAAAGGCTTAGCGGCGAATAAAAAGTTAAAAAACTTCTTTAGATCTCTACAAATTTCAATTGCACTTTAACGTGTAGAGGACTGACCTGCAAAGGTAATTCGAATTCGGCAGGTCCTGCCCCCCCCCCCCCCCCCGGTGTTTGTGGGTATAATTACAGTTGGATTTAGATAAAATATGCAACAACAGAAATTTTCTATGCATTTTATGTACTTACTCTTACAACTTATCTTTTGCATGATGTTCCTGACACTGTTAAGTCATGAAAATGGAAAAATATTTACCTTAATATATTTAATATTTCTGTTTTTTATTATGAATTAGAAATATTTTATTGTTAATTTTGCCACAATGCCCTTCTATTTTAACACATTTTAATCATACAATTAAACATGTACTATGTATAGCATTCTCTGTGTGCATTTGTAAACTTTAAGACATATGAAACTAGTGTTGGAAGATGCAATGGTCCTGCAATGGTCAATGCTAGAAAAAAAAACTTTTTCCATGCATTTCTTCTTTTAATTTTAATGTTGTGACTGTAAAAAAAAAAAAAAAAAAGTGTAATGTCACGTGTCAATTAAAGTTTATTTAGAAAAACAGTTATACACAATCAGGGACAGTGTCAGCAGTCAAACAAAACAAAAAGTTCTCCACAATGCATAAGTCTTTCACATACAAAGGCAACAATGAATAGATACATAACAATAAAAACATAAAAATTATATATATATATATATATATTATATATATATATATGTATATATATACTGTATATACACATACACACACACATATACATTTGAAAAGTCATAAAAATTTAAAATACAACAAAATCCTAGTTTTTTCACCAAGATGTCAGCATTGGTGTTCAGGTAGAAAATTGGTGTTCATGATAGAAAATTAGTAAAGGCCTGTAAGTGTTTTGTGTTAAAGCATTACAGGTGACAGTTAATGTAAGACTGTCACCTGTAATGGATTAACACAAACGCTTGCATGCTTTTGCTAATTTTCTATGATTTTTTTAATTGACTGCTACCTCTATATTTTAACTGTCACAGTGGGGTCTAGACACACCAATGCAGAAAAAAAGTGAAAGAAAAACAACACTCTAGGATGACAAAATCTAAAAGAGGTAAAGGAGCTTCTCGAAAAGATCTGTGGAACACTGCTGGAGGTAAAGAGATAATTGAAACCTTTTTCCAAACTGAAAACATACTTCATGCAGACACTACATACAACTCCCAAATATGGCATCGATTAGCTAACAGTATCTTCAGAGAAAACACTCCTAAGAACAGACAATGGCTTTTCATTATATGGACATACAACAGAAGAAATATTAGAACTGCACTGGAGGGGAAAGCAAACAAAAATGAAAATAAACCACAGGAAAAACCACAAATCAAGCCCACAAACAATCCGAACAAAGAAGTAGTTAAAGATGGAGAGGAGGGTGCATTTATTTTTAAGGGATGTGGACAGACAGACACAGAGTCCGAGAGCTTTCAGGTGATAGAAAATATTGCTGAAATGCCTTCAAGTGAGAGCCACTATCACTCTGAACTGACGACGCAAAAGACAAAAAACAGGGCTAACAGAAACAGAACGGGGGAAAAATCATATAGAAACGTGCCACAGATCCCAACCAAATTTCAAATCATACTTCACCCTACTGTTTGGAGGAAAATGCAACCCCTTAAAGGTTCAAATAAACTAAGACAGCATTGGACTCACTATATGTATAAGCAGTTTCGGAAGAAAAATCCATGCTGTCCTCTTCGATTCACATACCAGCATGTACGATCTGTAGGGAGCAGAAAACATCTTTGTGCTTATCTTTCTGTACGTGCTAGATGTGTTTTTCCAAGCTGTTGTGCAAGGTATTCATTTACAATGAAAAATAAACCATCAAAATATCAAGCAGTCATACCTGTGACTGTATGCCGTGCTGGCCAGATTTTGCATCAAAAAACAGATAAACGCTTCCGACCTGCCAGTAATGTCAGAAGGGGGAGAATTGCAAAAGGTGTGCTTCGAGGAGTGAGCACAGAGTACTACGACAGGCTTAAAAACACACCTGTTGAAGAACTGCTTGCTGGAAACATCACTCATAGCCTCAATAAAAACATCCTCAAAGTGATTTCACATGAAATTAAAAAAGCCATACAACTTCATGACAACATTCTGCTTGAGACACAGCTAACACAGTCAATAATAAGAGAGTGTGACACTGCATCCTATTGTACACCAGGATACGTCCAGCATTTACAAGTGGATCCTTTTGGGGCTCATCTGTACACGGAGACAGGAATCAGCATATTGGTTAACAGGTTAAAACAAAAATCCCCAATTGCACTTTACTTAGATGCAACAGGAAGTGTGATTTCACAAATTCCACATAAAAAAAAAAACATCCTATACTACGCACTAACCTTGCCAGGTGAAGGAAGAGATGCTCCACCGCTGCCAGTCTGTGAAATGCTTTCTAGTGAACATTCCATTCCACCGATCACATTCTGGTTGATGCAGTTTCTGTTGAGGCTTTCAAAATACACAAGCACCAACATTCATCAGATTGAGACTGACCACAGCTGGGCTATTATGCAGGCAGTACTTTTAGCCTTCAATAAAGAAAGTGTGCCTGCATATCTGGAAAGAGCCTTTGCTATCTGCCAAAACCAAAAAACCTGGGCTGATATTAAATCATCAACTGTGTTGCACCTGTGTGCAGCCCACGTTATCAAATCTGTGTCATCCACATTTAAAAAAAAGACAGCAGATGAAAGTCTGAAAAAATTTGCTACCTATGTTTTTGCCAGGTTGCAAAATTCTGTCTCCCTTGGTGAAGCTCTTGCTATTTTTAGGCACTTGTGTATGGTTTTGCTTGCAAAACATGCCAGCGAGAGTGTGGCAAAAAGTCTTGCCTTTTTGGAGAATCTTATCATGGACAAAGATGCCACTGTGGAACACATCTTTGAAGATGATGTCCAAGACAAGTGGGAGATAGACAAAACCACATCAAAAACAATTGTTGGCTGCTCCCCGTTCACCAAAGTGTTCAGGAAAGCTTACAGTGATGTCATATCTGTCCTGAAAGAGGAGAAACGGCAACACAGTGATGACAATCCTTATTACTGTCCTGATATGATTGGATACCTTATGGACAATTATATGGCCATATACCCACTTTGGAGCGGGGTTCTACTGGGAAATCTCAAAAGATATTCCAGTGACAAGGCAGAGGCACTTTCTTCACCTCCAAACAGCAACACTAGAGACACTAATTGTCACGTTGAAAAATGGTTTGGGATCGTAAAAACTTCCATACTTTCCAAACACAAACATCTCAGGCCAGCAGAGTTCATTAGGATTATGTATGGATCTTTAAAGGGGAGATATTTCGAGTACATTCTACGGAACAACCTTCCCGAAGATCTGTTAATTAGACCTCGAAGACCATCATCCAACATGATCTTTGCAGAGGAGCACTGGGCTAAAAGAGAAGGCAAAAGACACAAAGTCAGACACAAAAGAAAATCTCACTTTTACAGTGAACCACCTGAAATCCCAAAACCAAAAATGGCAAAAACAGCACCTACCGTTTTCAGTGTTCCTGCTGTTCCAGAAGAAGGTGTTTCTGAAAAGGTAAAAAAAAAAAAAAAAGTAAAAATGTTCTTTAGTGACTTTGCACCTAATATAATTTTTTAACATGTCACATTCCCAAACGGAAATACAAATGTCGAACTACAAAAAAGACAGCAATTCAAGGTACAGAAAAAGTAGATGTCTCTGAAGAAGGCATTGCTGAAGAGGTAATTAAAGTGTGAGATTTAAAAATAGTTTCGAAATTATTGTTCATCTAACAAATAAAAAATTTTCTAGGTCAAAACTCCCCTACAAAGTGACATTCCCAAACCTGAAACCAAGTTTAAAAAGACTCCACTAAAAAAGGCTACTGAAACAAAACACGAAAAACATGTTTCAGTAGAACGTGTTTCTGAAGAGGTAAATATTTACAATAAATACAATTTTGCAGTACTTAAGCTTCTACTGACAGATCTTTTACAGGTCCAAACACTCTGGGAATGTGAAGCCAGCGAACAGATTGTTGCTATTATTAAGGCTGACCAGTACAAATTCGACAGCATTTTAAGGCACACAGAGTTTTTGACTCTCCAACCACATGAGAGATTATGTGGAGAAGTAAGTGCAGTGTTGCATTAATTGTAAACCCAAACCTATCCTTTTAATCTTTAAATTAATTTAATTTTTAATTCTGGGTTGCCATAAGTGGCCATCACATCACTCACTCATACTTTTAGATCTCTTTCAAAGTAGTTGAAAAATTATATTACATTAGCAATCTTAATATAATCTCATTATGTTATATTATGATTTTTTTTAAATAATTTTCTTTCACTTGAGAAATGTCAACAAACCTTAGCATTGCTGTACTGTGAAATCATTAAGGTCATGGAGAGTTACATTCGGTCAGTCTTAAACAAGTTTGACAGGTCTGGGAACTTGTACCAACTCAACCACTATACCACTGGTGTGATATTGCATGGACAGAGAGACCAAGTGGCTAAACAGGGTTTGAAAGATGTAAGTACATTATAAAACAATTTATATATTCTGAAATACGGTAGTATGTTTGATGTACTTTTTAAATATGAACTCATGAATTTATTATGTTATACAGGTTAATTTTGAGTTGTTTGGCGGAATCATCTCATTTGTCAATATAAGAAGCAACCACTGGATGTTTGTGGTAAACACTACAAATTCATGAAAAACAAATTTTTAATCAATATTTCATTTTATCAGAACATACTGGCATATAAAAATGTCGACAAGATGTTTAAATGAATATTCAGTTGAATGTGCTGTGTTCTGTTAGTACCTGCATGTTCTGTCTGGCACAATTTTCGTTGTGGATCCAGCAAGTGCTGAAACCGATGTTGAGACGCTGATGAATGCATCCCAAAAATTTCAGTAAGTCTTTTTTCATCACATTAATTAATAACATGAGAAATTAGAACAATTTCACAGGATGTCTGAATTAAACTGTTGTCCAACAGACAGTACTTCAGAATGAGGTTGAATCGCCTAGGAAAAGAACAACTGGTCAATATTCATTGGAAAATTGGCCAAATAGAGCATGCAGTTCAACAAGATGCAACCAGCTGTGGAGTGTTTGTCCTACAGGTATTTTTAAAGATCTACTACTAGTACAATACATATGATACAAGGCCATTAACTATGTTATTGGGGGCCCAGTGTAAATGTTTTTTAATTAAAATGCATTTTATTTAATACAATTAATTTTACTTTTTTCAATTATACCAAAATTATGAAGCTGAACACAGGCGTGTTTTTAGTACTTTTAATTTAGGCCTACTGTCAGCCCAATTAACAAACTATTATTAGCTTTCTCTGTCTTCTGGGTTTGTCTAACAAAATTAAAGGTAAGCATGTTTATCTGATTTTTTTATTTTTATTTACAAAAGCTTTTATTTACAAAAATTCACCTATTTACAATTACATAGCCTCAAGTAACAAGTAAAATATCAAGTTGCAACTCAATACAAATCAATAAAGTGTAAAAAGTAGTCTACGCACACAGGGACATGTGAGCATCATACAGCACCAAATATTTTCCAAAGAAAGCAGATCATCAATACATGTATAGTAATAAAAACCTATTAAAATTCTAGATTGCACCAGGATAAAAAACCATGCAACAAAATGTTGTACTATATATATCCTGTTCAATTTTCTTTCTGATGCTCAAATAGATGCCCATTTTTGGTTGTCCCGCCACAAAATTAAGCATTTGATAAACAGATTTTTTTCTTAGAAACATATTTGCTACCTAAAATTCAATTGCAAAATTTTGCAATTTTAAAAAAACTTCTTTAAAACAGAAAACAGTAGTTTAAGTCACACCTTAATAAAGCATGAAAAATGATCACAAAAAGGACACTTATTGGTACTTCCAGGATTTAAAGAAGTAAAAGCATTAACTGCAATAACACCATGAATAATTCTCCATTGTAAATATCCAGTCTTTTGCGTCAACAGTGGTTTCACAAAAATAAATAAATAAAATAATAAAAAAGATTTTGAAAGAGCAACGTGAACACAAAAAACATTTACTTAACTCCCAAACCTGAGTTTTCTTAAGGTTACCTGCATGTCTTATGTTTAATATTGTGGTAAATCTCGAGTCGTTTCTGTGCCTTTTCAATGATTGATATTGGTGAGAGAGAAGAGAGAGAGAGAGAGAGAGAGAAGAGAGAGAGAGAGAGGGAGCGAAATAATCTGCAAAGATATTGGGTATATTCTAAAAATCTTACATACAATTTATCTGATCATATAGGCTACTCACCCTTATGCAATAGATGTGTATGACTTTCTTCATTGAACACAAATGTAGATTTGAAGAATTTTCTCTTTGTCTGTCCAAACAATGCAAATGGGTGAAAACATCCAAAAAAGTTCCAAAAGCGCACAATCAGTTTCTTTTCTTTTTTGAAGATGGCAAAGGAAACGGTTAAGCACTTTCCTGACATTCCACAACATTTCAGTATCAATCCTTCTGGGGATCATATAAGCAACCTGAGAAGACAAATGGCAGAGGAAATACTCCTTGGAACAGGTTTATTGGCCATTAACAAATATACCCTTGTTGCTTAAAGATATATAAATCATTTTAAAAACTTTTTTTTTTTAAGTATTCACTAAGTTTTCATTTCAATATTAGAATCCAAAGAAGAGTTCTGCAGTACCTGCGGCCTGAAAGATCTCCCCAAACCAACAGATGCTGTTGTTATTGATTGGGTAAATATGAACAGGTGCACTCAGTAATTTGCATAGGCCTGTTGTTACAAATTTGTGTAGTTGCACAAAGTAATTTCACTACTGCGCTCTGTAATCTAACATCACCACAAACACACACAGCCTTTTGAACCTTACTCCAATCATTGGAGGACAGTAGGCTAATTTTACCAATTTGCTAATTTTACTAAAGTAATGGTGAGAACACTTTTTTTGAAGTTCACCAATTTAGTTTTTTCCATTGGCACTTAACTCAAATTTGCCAAATTCTTGTTTCATTTAGGCTACTTATACTGAACAAACAATAACCATTAAAACAAGTTACTGCTTCAAAACAACATGAATTTCATAGCTGAACTTCAATAAAATAGTCATTGATTGAACAGCATAGTAACCATATTTCATTAATCAAAATAAAAACAGCTTGTAGCAGCTTGACTGGAAAATTGTGCGCCAGCTTCAATGTTCTAACAGAAACGTAGGCTATTAATTCAAACAAGTTATTACCTTTGTACAAGGACGTGCAGAGGGTTCCGCAGAGGTAGTGGCACACACACATTTCCCGTCACCATTTTGCGTGTTCTTGAACTAACTTGGATTTAATTTAAGCTACGGTAAATAAACATGTGAATAAGAGTAAACTGAACACTGTTTACCCTTAATGCAACTTCTTTTGATGCACAATTTTTCAGAGTGCTAGTCAGTTCACATACCACTCGACACGGTTAGCTGTTGTATTGCCGTTCTCGATCGGTTTGATTGCTTGTCTGTCAGTCAAGGCAGGCGTAAACCCGTACGTAGCAATGCGTTGTGGCAACAATGAACTGGGCTGCATTTCCCAAAAGCTTTGTTAGCCTAAGAAGTTTATAAAAATGATCGCACGACTGATCTTAATATTACGATCTGTTTCCCAAAATCATCGTAACTTAAGTAGCACTTGAAAAACATAGTTGAACTATGAGTGCTCTAGAGTAATCGTAAAGCCCTCAGTTGCATGTACGGTAAGACAGATTTATTCGGGCACCTGCAGACAAATTCAGCAGGATTTACACCTAAAGTACCAAACAATGGAATAATATAAGGCATGATTGTACTTATGGTATAATTGATTATCGTTTTGTTGTTGTTTTTGTTAAATGATTGTATAACTGAATAGTAAAAACAAAAAACGGCAGGAAAAATAGGAAATATAATTAGAAATATCTAAATAAATGACTGAAAAAAAAAGAATGAAAGAACGAAATACGTAGGGAATAGGCTAGCGCAAAGAATGGGCGAAAAAATCTGTCAATGACTGAGACTGCCCCCCCCCCGGAAAAAACCAGCAAATCACGTCTCTTGTATCTAATATATATTATATATATTGAAGTGGATTATAATTATTATGTGCATATGTAATATAATAAATATTGGATTATAGGTCTATATCCGAGTGGTATGGAAACGCGAGCAGTTAGCATTAGAGTTGTTAACATTTCAATTAATGAGTGTGTACTACAATTACGAGCCATTTTATAAGGTGACATTTCAGCACTTGACAAAATGGATAGCGACTCCTAAGTAGCATTTAAAGCATGGCTACGTGCGATTGCGTTAAGTGCGTTTTTGGGAAATGCACGTGAAACAATAACGAAAGATCGTGAAATGACTCGTAGAAAACGCTCGTAAGTGCTAAGATCAATCGTTATCGAGAAACGCAGCCCAGGACGTTTTGAGCTAATTTATTTACCACATAATTATTGTTGAAAATGTCAGAAAGAGAACTGTTCATTCATTCATTTTGAAAAAAGCAGGATGCTTGCCGCCTGCGTGACTAAATTAGTTTTAACACAGCAATAGCGCAATTGCAACGAACGTTTAGAAAAAAGTATTAAGATACAAGATAAAAAAAAAAAAAGCATACACATTTAACGTTACCTTACCGATTTGACCTTCTCTGGGGTGATTCTCCCATCTTCACTTGGAAAAAATTACAAAGAGCAAAATGCTAGACTAATCTGTTAGGCTACTGACGTTTTACCGCTTTCTGTGTATTCAATAAGCGATGTGTGCAGGCAGACTTCAGAATACAATCAGATTAAACGGAAAAAAAAAGGGCCAATAATATAAATAAATTTATATTTTTAGTTCTTAAAATAAACTAAACATATGTTTATAATGCCAAAACATGGTATTTTAAGCATAGTAATAATAGCTTGAGTTATAGTTGTAACTTTGCTTATTAATGACAACATTAGGGTTTACAGTGTATAAAATAGGTAGGCATAATTAGACAACATTTCGTTAATGTGTGTTGTCTCTTAAACATCATGTTTTTTCACATGTATGCAAATATTTATTTAAAACTGTATTTACATTTGTTCATGCAGGTACAGTGTGAGAATTGTGCAAGGTGGTTCCACAACTTCTGTCTGCAGTTTCAGACTGCTTTCCCGTCTGACGAGGAATCGCCATGGTTCTGTCAGTTGTGCAGTACAGAAGTAAAAGGGTAAAGAAGAAATTAACAGGTAAAAGAAAATAATATCTTTTCTAAAAGCAGCCTATTCACAGTTTTATTTTCCAGTGTTTCAGTTTGTAGGCCTAATCTTTGACGCACGCACATTTTCAGTTGTATGCTCTATAATAAAGTCAAGTTATAGTGTCCCAAGTCATAGTAACAGTAATTATGTTTTTCCTCCAAACCTTTGTGTAGACATTTACAAACTATACAAAATATTATATTATAGAATGTGGAGATTTATTCTTATCTTGTTGCAGATGACGTTTTGTGAATGAATTTTTTTTCCCTTTTATAATTTTCTTTCATCAGAGATGAAAAATGTAATTTAAAGCAAACATATTTGTAGAACTGGTTGAGAATTATAAAAACTAAAATACGTTTTTAGTATTTATTCTTCCTAAAAGGTTCTTCTACACAAGGGCTCATTCCAACCACTTTTTTTCATTATTTTTTTGCAGATTGTCAAAGACCATGAACCATGAGAACTCCACAGGATGACACTCGTTTTTTTTCTTCCATTATTAATAATTGCTTTGACTATGTAAACAGGGGATTATTTTCTAATGTTGTTTACTGTGAATGGTGTTTTGTAAATAAAATAACATAAGGGAAGTAAGAGTAATTTAGCGTAAAGGTTATTTATGTGGTGCGCCAAAATATATAGCAAAGAAACAAAAGCATAATATAAAGCGATAGTAAGCCCTATACATTTCAACAAGTTGACTAGTAAAAATATTGCGGGTTTTAGCTAGCTTGTGGACTTATAGCACTTCTCCTATCTTTTCCGTTTGGATAAATGTGTAAAATGTGTAGGCTTAATTAAATGCCCAATCCTGGTAAAATTACACATTGAAAAAAAAAAAACATCGAAAAGTGGGAACTGTTTACGTTTAAGTGTAATAAAACTATAAATAATAAAAAAAAAATCTCCGAAAATCGTCAAAAGGTCCCCATCATTTCTTTGCCTGGGACAACACAAGATTGAGGATTGACTCTGTATATTATGCTTCAAATACCATATGAGATCTAAAACAAGTTTGTTGTTGAATGAACACTAGATATCACAAGAATATCCAATCAGAAGCACATAATTGAGAGGTAACAACCCCCCTCTCTTGTATTTACACACACACATGTTTTTGGACTACCCATAAATAAGGATTGCACTACGTACACCATTTGCTATCCCCAACCCTACCCCTTTAAATAGTTATTTTTAACACTCTAGAGTTTGGGGAATGGATGCCTGATAAAGGCAAATGAAGTCTTTATACCTTTGTAATAATAGTTTGTAACACACACACACACAGACCCGTCATATGCTCAAATGGTTGTTGTGTATCAAGTGATGTTATTTGTATGTTTCAAGAAACAATATTAAAATGAGCAGGCAGTTATGTTTGAAAATAAAATAGTCAATAGATTTGAAATTTGATAAAAATGGATCTAAACATACACAATCATTATTTCAAACATTCCAAGTCGGTAAGATGGTGTCGGTGTGTGTGAGGATATCAACGGGTGTGACACATCATCGGGGTCCATGACAGGGATTATATAGATGGTAGATTTGGAACAATTCAACCAAAAATTAGCACAATCATATTCAAAAACATCCAAGTGTGAAGATGGGGTCGGTGTGTGTGAGGATTCACAGTGGTTGTGACATCATCGGGTCACAGGACCAGGAAGGTTGATATAGATGGTAATTTTGAACAATTCACCAAAATAGCCCAAATCATATTCCAAAAATCCCAAGTTCGTGTGTAAGAGTGTGTCAGGGGCCTTAGTGTGAGGCTATTACGTGTGTGAGATCATCGGGTCACATGACCAGAGTAGTATAGATTGGTATATTGAACACTTCACCAAAAAAGCCCAAATCATATTTCCAAAAATCCAAGTTGGTAAGATGTGTGTCAGGTGTGTGAGGATATCACAGCCTGGTGTGCCATATCGGGTCACATGACCAGGAAGTTATATAGATTGGTATATTTGAAAAATTCACCAAAAATAGGTAAAATCATATTTCCAAAATCCAAGTCTTGTAAGATGTGTGTCAGGTGTGTGTGAGGATATTACAGCTGGTGTGACGTCATCGGGTCACATGACCAGGAAGTTATATAGATTGGTATATTTGAAAAATTCACCAAAAATAGGTAAAATCATATTTCCAAAATCCAAGTCTTGTAAGATGTGTGTCAGGTGTGTGTGAGGATATCACAGCTGGTGTGACATCATCGGGTCACATGACCAGGAAGTTATATAGATTTGTACATTTGAACAATTCACCAAAAATAGCCCAAATCATATTTCCAAAATCCAAGTCGTGTAAGATGGGTGTCAGGTGTGTGTGAGGATATACAGCGTTGAATCATCGGGTCAATGACCAGGAAGTTATATAGATTGGTATATTTGAACAATTCACCAAAAATAGCCAAAATCATATTTCCAAAATCCAAGTCGTGTAAGATGTGTGTCAGGTGTGTGTGAGGATATCACAGCTGGTGTGACATCATCGGGTCACATGACCAGGAAATTATATAGATTTGTATATTTGAACAATTCACCAAAAATAGCCAAAATCATATTTCCAAAATCCAAGTCGTGTAAGATGTGTGTCAGGTGCGTGTGAGGATATCACAGCTGGTGTGACATCATTGGGTCACATGACCAGGAAGTTATATAGATTGGTATATTTGAACAATTCACCAAAAATAGCCAAAATCATATTTCCAAAATCCAAGTCTTGTAAGATGTGTGTCAGGTGTGTGTGAGGATATTACAGCTGGTGTGACGTCATCGGGTCACATGACCAGGAAGTTATTTAGATTGGTATATTTGAACAATTCACAAAAAATAGCCCAAATTCATATTCCAAACTCCAAGTTGGGAAGATGGGGTTCAGGGTGTGTGAGGGATATACAGCTGTGTGACATCTATCGGGTACATGAACAGAAGTTATATAGATTGGTATTTTGAAAAATTCACAAAGAATTAGCACAAATATATTCCAAAAGTCCAAGTGTGTGTAAGAGTGTGTCAGTGTGTGGGAGGATAGTCCAGCTGGTGGATCAGCGGGTCACATGGACCAGGAGTATATTGGTAGTGATGGTTAGATTGAAACAATTCACCAAAAATAGCCCAAACTCATATGTTCCAAAAATCCAAGCGTGTGTAAGATGTGGGTCAGGGTGTGGTGTGAGGATATCACAGTGCTGGTGTGACATTCATTTCGGGTCCCAGACCAGGAAGTTATAGAGAATGGTATAATTTAACAATCACAAAACTAGCACAAATAATATTCCAAAATACCAAGCGTGTAAGATCGGTAAGATGGTTCAGGTGGTGTGGAGGATATTACAGCCGGTGTACATCATCGGTACCGACCAGGAGTTATATAGATTGGTAGTTATGAACATTCACCAAAAATAGCCAAATCATAGTTCCAAAATCCAAGTGTGTAAGAGTGTGTCAGGTGTGTGTGAGATATAACAGCTGGTGCTGTGCCTAATCGGGTCACAGACCACGGAAGTTATTATAGATGGTTATTGAACAATCACCCAAAATAGACCAAAGCATTATTTCCAAAATCATAGCGGTCGATGTGTGTCAGGTGTGTGTGCGGCTATCACAGATGGAGTCGGGAACAAATCGGGTCACATGACCAGGAAGTAGATGAGATTGGTATATTGAACAAATTCAGCAAACAATAGCCCAAATCAGTTCCAAAATCCAAGTTGTGTAAGCTGTGTGGTAGGGTTGTTTGTGGTGAGGATAATCACAGCTGGGTGACATCATGGGTCACATGACCAGGAAGTTATATAGATTGGTATATTTGAAAAATTCACCAAAAATAGCCCAAATCATATTTCCAAAATCCAAGTTGTGTAAGATGTGTGTCAGGTGCGTGTGAGGATATCACAGCTGGTGTGACATCATCGGGTCACATGACCAGGAAGTTATATAGATTTGTATATTTGAACAATTCACCAAAAATAGCCAAAATCATATTTCCAAAATCCAAGTCTTGTAAGATGTGTGTCAGGTGTGTGTGAGGATATCACAGCTGGTGTGACATCATCGGGTCACATGACCAGGAAATTATATAGATTTGTATATTTGAACAATTCACCAAAAATAGCCAAAATCATATTTCCAAAATCCAAGTCGTGTAAGATGTGTGTCAGGT